>JAYGGG010000669.1:0-77276 GCA_036346245.1 Bonia amplexicaulis | reverse complement strand
GGGAACGGTCCCAAGAAGGCGTTGTTCACCGCCGGATCCCTTAGCCTGGGCGCCCTGGTTCTAAGTCTCCGCTCCGGGGCCGCCTTTACCCGCTATGCATCACCGGTGATTCCATCTCGAGAAAAACGGCACTTAGCCACTAGTCCCCATTAAAAGGCGCAACGTCCACGAGAAGGCGCGTTCACCGCCGCATCTCGCTAGCCTTGCGCCATGTTCTCCGTGGCTCACCGCTCGTGCAGCCGCCTTACCCGCTTATGCATCACCGGGTGATTCCATCTCAGAAAAACGGGCACTTAGCCACTAGTCCTCACTAAAAGGCGAACGGTCCACGAGAGAAGGCGGTTCACCGCCGATCCGCTAGCCGTGGCGCCGTTCTCGGGTGTTGCTCGCTCCGGGGTTGCTACCCGCTATGCATCACCGGGTGATTCCATCTAGAAAGAACGGCACTTAGCCACTAGTCCTCACTAAAAGGCGCAACGGTCCACGAGAAGGCGGTTCACCGCCAAGATCTGCTTAGCCTGCGCCCGTTCTCCTGGTGTCGCCCGGCAGCTACTCCTGCTTATGCATCACCGGTGATTCCATCTCAGAAAAACGGGAACTTAGCCACTAGTCCTCACTAAAAGGCGAACGGTCCACGAGGTATGCTTTGTTCACCACCGACCGCTTAGCCTCTGCGCCGGGTTCTCCTAAGTGCCGCCGCTTCCGGCAGCCTTACCCGCTATGCATCACCGGTGATTCCATCTCGTAGAAAAACGGCACTTAGCCACTAGTCCTCACTAAAAGGCGAACGGTCCACGAGAAGGCGTTGTTCACCGCCGCATCCGCTTTAGCCTGCCGCGCTCGAAGTGCCGCCGCCTGCAGCTTTCATCGGCTATGCATCACCGGGTGATTCCATCTGTAGAAAAACGGGCACTTAGCCACTAGTCCTCACTAAAAGGCGAATGGTCCACGAGAGAAGGCGTTAGTTCACCGCGCATCCGCTTATCCTCGCAGCCGCGGTTCTCCTGGTGTCGCCGCCCGGCAAGCCGCTCTTCGCCTATGCATCACCGGTGATTCCATCTCGAAAAAACGGAACTTAGCCACTAGTCCTCACTAAAAGGCGCAACGGTCCACGAGAAGGCGTTGTTCACCCGCTGCTTAGCTCCTGCGCCGGGTTCTCCTGGTGTCGCCGCTTCCAGAAGTCTTGCCATTCGCTATGCATCACCGGGTGATTTCATGTCGGAAAAACGGCACTTAGCCACTAGTCCTCACTAAAAGGCGAACGTCCACGAGAGAAGGCGTTGTTCACCGCGATCTCGCTTAGCCTGCGCCATGTTCTCCGTGTCGCTCAGACTGTGCAATGCCACTCCGGCTATGCATCACCGGGTGATTCCATCTCGAGAAAAACGGCACTTAGCCACTAGTCCTCACTAAAAGGCGCAACGGTCCACGAGAAGGCGGTTCACCGCCGATTCCGCAGCCCCTACCCGCTCCGGGGCCGCCCCAGCCCCTTTACCTCTATGCATCAGGGTGATTCCATCTCAGAAAAACGGGCACTTAGCCACTAGTCCTCACTAAAAGGCGCAACGGTCCAGAGAAAGGCGTTGTTCACCGCCCATCCGCCTTAGCCTGCCGCGGTTCTCCTGGTCAGCCCGGCAGTTCCCTTCGCTATGCATCACCGGGTGATTCCATCTTTAGAAAAACGGCACTTAGCCACTAGTCCTCACAAAGGCGAATGGTCCACGAGAGAAGGCGGTTCACCGCCGATCCGCAGCCTTGCGTGGATCTCCTGGAGCCGCTCCCGCGCTTGCTTCCGCCTATGCATCACCGGTGATTCCATCTGAAAAAATGGGAACTTAGCCACTAGTCCTCACTAAAAGGCAACGGTCCACGAGAAGGCGTTGTTCACCGCCCCTTTTGCCTGCGCCCTGGGTTTCCTGTGCCGCCCGGCAGGCCCATTCCGCTATGCATCACCGGTGATTTCATGTCGAGAAAAACGGGTTAGCCACTAGTCCTCACTAAAGGCCAACGGCCACGAGAAGGCGCGTTCACCGCCGATCCGCTAGCCTGGCGCATGTTCCAAGTGCCGCTCGCCTTGGCCAAGCTATGCATCACCGGTGATTCCATCTCAGAAAAACAGCACTTAGCCACTAGTCCTCACTAAAGGCGCAACGCCCACGAGAAAGGCTGTTCACCGCCGATCCGCTTAGCCTCTGGGTCCCCGTGTCGCATCCGCACCAAATCCGGCTATGCATCCCGGGTGATTCCATCTCGAGAAAAAGGGCACTTAGCCACTAGTCCTCACTAAAAGGCGAACGGTCCACGAGAAAGGCGTTGTTCACCCCGGATCTTTTAGCCTGAACCGCGGGTTCTCCGGGTCGCCCCGGCAGGCTGTTATCCGCTATGCATCCCGGTGATTTATCTCGAGAAAAACAGCACTTAGCCACTAGTCCTCACTAAAAGTCGAACGTCCACGAGAAAGGCGGTTCACCGCCAACCCTGGGCGCCCTGTTCTCCTGGCCCGCCCGGTCCCTCTTGGCTTATGCATCAAGGGTGATTCCATCACAGAGAAAACGGGCACTTAGCCACTAGTCCTCACAAAAGGCGAACGGTCCACGAGAGAAGGCGGTTCACCAGATCCCAGCCTGCGGCCGGGATCTCCGGAGCCGCCCCGGGCGCTTCCGCCTATGCATCACCGTGATTCCATCTCAGAAAAAATGGGAACTTAGCCACTAGTCCTCACTAAAAGGCGAACGGTCCACGAGAAGGCGTTGTTCACCGCCGGTCCTAGCCCGGCGCCCGGGTTCTTGGGCGCCGCCCGGCAGCCCCTTCGCTATGCATCACGGTGATTTCATGTCGAAAAACGGGCACTTAGCCACTAGTCCTCACTAAAAGGGCAACGGTCCACGAGAGGGGTTGTTCACCGCCGAATCCGTTAGCCTGCGCCGGCTTCGGGTGTCCGCCGGTGGCCGTTACCCCTTATGCATCAAGGGTGATTCCATCTCGAAAAAACAGCACTTAGCCACTAGTCTCACTAAAGGCGCAAACCCCACGAGAAGGCGTTGTTCACCGCCGCACTGCGACCTGCGCCGGTTCTCCTTGGCCGCTTACTCCGGCATGCCCGCTTATGCATCCCGGTGATTCCATCTCAGAAAAACGGCACTTAGCCACTAGTCCTCACAAAAGGCGCAACGTCCACGAGAAAGGCTTGTTCACCGCCGATTCGAGCTGAACCGCGCTCCGGGCCGCCGCCTCCGGCAAATTGTATCCGCTATGCATCACCGGGTGATTTCATCTCAGAAAAAACAGCACTTAGCCACTAGTCCTCACTAAAAGTCGCAACGGTCCACAGAGAAGGCGCTGTTCACCGCCGACATCCGCTTAGCCTGCGCCCTTCTCCGGCCGCTCCGGCAGGCCATTGCATCCGCTTATGCATCAACCGGGTGATTCCATCAGAGAAAAACGGGCACTTAGCCACTAGTCCTCACTAAAAGGCGAACGGTCCACGAGAAGGCGTTGTTCACCGCCGTCCTTTGCCGCTGTTCTCCTAAGTTGGCCGCTTCCGGCCATGCTATCTGCTTATGCATCACCGGTGATTCCATCTTGTAGAAAAACGGCACTTAGCCACTAGTCCTCACAGGCGAACGGTCCACGAGAGAAGGCGCTTGTTCACCGCGATTCCGCTTAGCCTCTGCGCCGTCTCCTGGCTACCCGCCCGGCCATTTACCCGCTATGCATCAACGGGTGATTCCATCTTGAGAAAAACGGCACTTAGCCACTAGTCCCCACTAAAAGGCGCAACGGTCCACGAGAAAGGCGTTGTTCACCCCGCATCTCGCTTAGCCTCTTGCGCCATGGTTCTCCTGGGTACTCGCCCGGCAGCGCTTCTTACCCTATGCATCCCGGGTGATTCCATCTCGAGAAAAACGGCACTTAGCCACTAGTCCCCACTAAAAGGCGCAACGGTCCACGAGAAGGGCTTGTTCACCCCGATCCGCTTAGCCTGCGCCTGTTCTCCGTGGCGTCGCCGCCCTGCAGCTTCGCTACCCGCTATGCATCATCGGGTGATTCCATCTCGAGAAAAACGGGCACTTAGCCACTAGTCCTCACTAAAAGGCGAACGGTCCACGAGAAGGCGTTGTTCACCGCCGCATCCGCAGCCTGCGCCTGTTCTCCGAGTGTTGTCCCGGCATGCTACTCTTGGCTTATGCATCACGGGTGATTCCATCTGTAGAAAGAACGGGCACTTAGCCACTAGTCCTCACTAAAAGGCGCAACGGTCCACGATGAGCGTTGTTCACCAGATCCGCTTAGCCTGCGCCTGTTCTCCTGGCGCTCGCCCGGCATCGCTTACCCGCTATGCATCACCGGTGATTCCATCTGAGAAAAACGGGCACTTAGCCACTAGTCCTCACTAAAAGGCGAACGGTCCACGATGAAGGCGCTTGTTCACCACCGATCTGCGATGCTGCGCCGTTCTCCTGGGTCGCCGCCCGGCAGCCCTTACCGCTATGCATCAGGTGATTCCATTCGAAAAACGGCACTTAGCCAAGTCCTCACAAAGGCGCAACGGTCCACGAGAAGGCGTTTTCACCGCGATCCGCCTAGCCTCGCCGCCGGCTCAAGTGCCCCTGTGCGCTGCTGCTATGCATCAAGGGTGATTCCATTCGAAAAAACGGCACTTAGCCACTAGTCCTCACTAAAAGGCGAAGGCCACGAGAAGGCTTCTTTCCAACCACCGTACGGATGTAGATATCCGTAACCCTTCAAGATTACCATGGATGATCCCGCCCATCACATCGTGTGTGTTTTACTCGGCGATGCCACATACGCCAGCTTTGAGGAGATTGACACTTCAGACGCCTCACTTCCAGCCACCAAGACTCGAGACCTCCGTGCTCACCTATCCAGAGCCGTGAGGCAGAGTTCGAGCCGAGACGCCGAGCTGTGCACTGCCTCCGCAGGACTACACGCCATCTTCACTGCACTACCGCCCGACAACACAGGCCTCACGCACAGACCCCGTGATTACAATCACAACAAGAGTGTGGGCCCCAGTCCGCTGCTGTCCGACATCGACATCGGAGACTCCAGAAGAGACGGCCTCTCGCTCCTGCTCGCCTCCGCCGACCGCCTCAGAAGAGCGACCATCTTCACTCGGCCTTGCAACCGCCCGAGTGGCTAGTCGCGCCATGTGGGTATCTTAGAGGAGGATCCAGAGGAGGACCCGAGGAGCTTGTCTTCGAGGAGGAAGTAGTTGCAGTAGACAAGAGTACCCAAATAAATTGTTTACCTTCTTTAGAACGCTTAATATTATGTTGGTGCAGATGGATCGTACTAATGCCTGTGCACTTGTGGTACAGCCATTCTCAAAATTATATTAATTTCAAAGATAAAGTTTCTTCCAAGTTGTTGTTGTGTTCTCTTGTGTGTTGGTTTGGGATGTTATTTAGTTTGCCCCTTGCTTTACCCGTACATTCTTATCTTTGCCTCGCTCGTTGCCGCCTGATGGTGAACACAAGGAGCAATGCCGTGATGTTGTGGTGCCAATGCTCACCAGAGAACAATATGCCACCCCCGCCAAGCTCCTAGCATGGAATGATGATGACCATGCACCAACCGCTTCAAGCCCGCCCGAACCAAGTGCAAGAAGCTCCGCAGTTCTTTCGTGCACCCCACCAAGCCGGGAGAGTTCATGAGAACCGATCGCCAACCTTTTCGTGCAGATCCAATGGAAGCGTATGATTGGATCAAGGACGGAGAGGAAGCTGATTTAGCCAAAGGCAATGATAACGAGAAAGTGCTTTATGTCGCCATCGCCTAAAAGGAATCGCAGCGACTTGGTGGGAAAATTATCATACCATCGAATGTGCGACTATCACCGGGCTGAATTTGAGGAAGTTCAAGATCGCATATGTTCCCACCGAGTCATGGAAATGAAGAGGATGGAATTTACAACCGCAAAGAAGGAAACCTTAGAAGATGTAATCCCGAATAGGTTCACCTAACTATCCTGTATGCTTCAAGATGTTGCAACCGATGCAAGAAAACTGGAGGTTCATGCAGTGGACTTGAAATCAAGGTGCACTGTGTCAAATGATTTCCAACTTTCCAAAGATATGGTAAACAAGGCCATAATACAAGAGGAAGCTCACACACCGTATGAGGTCCGAAGAGGAAGTTTCAAGCTCAAGGTGTGGGCAGTTCCCCGACCGCCCTAATCCACCTCACTCAACAGCCTCCAGAGCAAAATGCCGAGGACACCATTCAAGGACCTCGCCTCGATTCCCCAAGCTCCTCGACCAATAATGCGCCTCCTCGCCAGAACAAGACTTCAATGGTCGGAGGCAAGGTTATAACTGCAAGAACATGGGACATTATGCCAATAATTGTCCACGAAGCGCCACCAGAACCCCTGCTCGCTTTAACTGGGACTACACCAACCGAGCCCCACTTAGGACAAGGCCGTGGAGCACCTCGTGACTCCAAGGACCTACAAGCAAAGGAACAGAGGGCAGCATCATGTCACCGCAGGCAGCCAGATGCACCACGTCGCTCGGTAAGTTTCTTGTCAACTCGCACTGATCAAGATTATTTGATTCGGAGTCAGATTCTTTTGTGTCAAAAGATTTTGTGGAAAGATATAATTGGGATGTGCGCTTGCTAAAGAACCCTATGCTAGTCCACCCGGTAATGAAATGAAGACTAGTAACGGTTTGCCCTAGAGCAACCATAGATATAAATGGAGTAAAATTCTAGCGATTTAATTATAATAGACCTAAGAGCCTAGATGTAATACTTGGTATGGATTGGTTAACCAAGTATAAAGGGCGATAGATTGTGCCAATCGTGCCATCACTCTTACCAACTCAAGGAATTCAAGTGAGGTACAAGTCAAAGCCTTCTTCACGTAATAATGTGGATTGAAATTTTGAAAGGATTAACACCGAAAAGGTGCGATAGTAAGGAATATCCGTGTGTTTTAAGATTTGCCAGAATGCCACCGTAAAGAGAAGTTAACCTATTAACCGCGCACCACCGATGTCCGCAAATGATTTGGCAGTTAAGCGCATTGAGGAACCGAAAGAGGTTTTATAAGACCGAGTTCTTCGCCTGGGAGCACCAAGATTTAGTGAAGAAGAAGGATGGCGTCTTCGTGTGTGTGGATTACGATTCCGAATGATGCAATGCTTAAGAACAAGTATCCATTGCCCGTGATTGATGATCCGCTTGATCGCTTAAAGGATCATGTGTCTTTTCCAAGATTGATCTCCGGTCAGATATCATCAAATGAAGATTAGACCGAAGATATACCAAAGATGCATTTT
Source organism: Bonia amplexicaulis (assembly GCA_036346245.1). Lineage (NCBI taxonomy): Eukaryota > Viridiplantae > Streptophyta > Magnoliopsida > Poales > Poaceae > Bonia > Bonia amplexicaulis. The sequence goes on along the minus strand of JAYGGG010000669.1, from coordinate 69,969 downwards.
CCACCGATATGGACCGTATGAGTTTACAAGAATGTCTTTTGATTGACCAATGCCCGCATACTTTATGAACTGATGAATAAAGTGTTCATGGAGTATTTGATAAGTTTGTTGTCGATTTATTGATGACATTCGATCTACTCCCGAATGAGGAAGAACATGCGAATATCCGAGGATAGTTTTGAAAACTCGAGAGCATCACCATGCCAAGTTTAGTGTGTGAGTTTTGGTTGAAGAAAGTAGCTTTGGGTCATGTGATTTCTGCGAGAGGAGTTCAGAGATCCAAAGAAAGGTACGACGACTCAATTGACGCAACCAAGTCAAGATCGAGATCAAGCTGGTCTAGCAGATACTATCGCCGCTTTATAGAAGGATTTTCTAAACTCGCAAGACCTCTCACCTACCGTCAAGAAGGAGAAGAAGTTCAATGGAGTAAATCTTGTGGAGGACAAGCCAAGAACCGAAGGAGATTAACATCTGCACTGTTAACACTTCCGTGATATTAGAAAGGATTTTGAGGTATTCTGTGATGCCTCAAGACAAGGATTGGGCCGTGTTTTAATGCAAGAAGGAAAAGTTGTAGCCTATGCTTCAAGGCACTGCGCCTCATGAGCGTAATTATCGACTCATGATTTAGAGCTAGTCACAGTATGCTCTAAAATATGGAGGCATTATTTGATCAAGAATCGTGAGATTTACACGATCACAAAAGCTCAAGTATATATTTACTCAACTGACCTCAATCTAAGACAAACAGATGGCTTGAGTTGATAAAGATTATGATGTTGGAATCCACTCATCCGTGAAAGGCTAATGTTGTAGCCGATGCCTTAAGCGTAAAAAGTCATTGCAATAACTTGATGATACAAGTTCAACAGCCTGCACTTCATGAAGAGTTTCAACGGCTTAATTTAGAAGTAGTAGAGGAAGGATTCCTAGCTACTTTGGAGGTTCACCAACTTACAAGATCAAATCAAGGCAGCCAAAAGAGGATAAATATGTTAAGGATATCAAAAATATGAAGAAAGGAAAAGCACCAGATTTTCGAAGATGAAGAAGGTATCCTTTGGTATGGAAAGAGAATTTCATACCCGAGAAGAAGGAAATAAAGAGTTAATTCAAGGAAGCTCATGAATCCGATATTCAATTCACCGAAGTACAAAGATGTATCAAGATCTTAAAGAAAGATACATGTGGACCAAGATGAAGAGAGAAATTGCTGAATATGTAGCCTGTGTGATGTATGCCAACGAGTTAAAGCAGAACATCAAAGACTCTGGACTCCAACCTTTGCGATACCCGAGTGGAAATGGGAAGAAATTGAATGGATTTTATAACCGGATTTCCAAGAACTAAATCGTGGTATGACTCAATTTGGGTTATTGTGGACCGACGACAAAGGTCGACATTTCATTCCAAAGAAGACCACTTATTCTGGAGATAGACTTGTAGTTATATATGTCAAGAATTGTGTGTTTACATGGAGTTCAAAGAAGATTGTGTCGATCGAGGATCTTAATTCACCTCAAGATTTCAAGTGTTCATGAGATTTTGGGCACCAATCTGAATTTCAAGACAAAGATATCATCCCTGCAGATGGTCAAACAGTAAAGAGTGAATCAAATATCGAAGACATGTTGAGCTCGTGTTCGCAAATAAATCAAGTTGGGATCAAAGTTTACCCTATGCAGAATTTTCTTATAATAGTTATCAATCCCAAATATGTCTCCTCCGCTTAGCTTTGTATGGCGAAATGCAGACACCGTTGTATTGGAAAGAACTGGGAAGGACTAGTCTTTGGACGGATGTGTTAAGACAAGAAGAACAAGTCCGTCTCGATTCGTGATGATTAAAAACAAACAAGACAAAAAGTTATGGACAATCGCCAAGAGCATTAGAATTTGTACCCGAGATCATGTGTATCAAGGTTTCACCTCTCAAAGGGATGCTGCTTCCATCGCATCGAAGCTTGCTCCAAGATTCGTTGGACCATTTCCTGGTAGCAAAAGGGAGAAGTTGCTTATCGCTTGAACTTCCACCTCGCTTGTCAAGTGCACAACGCCTCCATGTGTCCCGCTAAGAAAGTGCCTCGAGTGCCGAAGAGCAAATGCCTTTAGAAGAAGTATCTTTGAAGGAGGACCTATCTTATCCAGAGTATCCAAATAAAATTTGGATGAAGCAGTAGCGCACAAGAAACAAGAGCATCAAATTTCAGAAAGTGCGGAGTAATCATACAGAGTCGAAGCAACTTGGGAGCGTGAAGAAGATCTAAGAGCGTAGTTCCCTATCTTTTCCTGGTTCGTCCGAATCTCGGGTCGAGATTCATTCTAAGGGGTAGGTTTGTAACATCCCAAATTTTGAGTTTTGAAAATTTAAATTTCAAATAAATTATTTTGAAGTAATTGGCTTTTATTTGGATTTTTCCGGCTTTTCGAGTTTATTTCAAAGTTTAAATCAAGAAAATATATTTTAAATATTTTATAAAAGCCAAAAGTGTTCATTTTATTTTTCCTAAACTTCCTGCAATTTTTAAATAATTTTGAGAATTTTCTGAATTAAAATTAATTTTAAAAGATAAAAGGAATTTTATAAAATTATTAAAAGCAAATCTGAAAATAAAATATTTTTATTAAGTCTAAAATGTTTCAGGAATATTCTATAATTTTTCTGGAATTTTTAGATATTATTTATTATTTTTCCTAACAAATATATTGTTTCTAGTATTTTCAAAATCTAATCCGAAAATAAAATCAATTAAATCTCAGGCCGCCACGTGTCGCTTCATCCGACGGTCGATATTCTTCGTTGGATTTAATCTAAGCCATACACTTTCATTAAAATCCAACGCTGAGATTGATTCACTTGCCACGTGTCAAGCATCCTACGCACTGCACTCTTCACTTCTTTCTTCTCACCGACATGTGGGCCCCACATGTCATATTCATCTTCAACCCTTCTTCTTCCTCCTTCCCCTCTCCTCCTCCATTAAAGCCGAACGGAGCTTCAAATCTGCTTTCCACTTAATCTTCCGATTGATCGGGAATGAAACCCCTAATCACTCCTCCCACCGGCCGCTTCTTTATTTCTCCCAATCACGGCCGAAATCTCTTCCCATTCTTTCCCGCCGCCTCCCTCTCCATTTGCCCTATAATAGCACTCCTGGGAGCCTTTGGCACCGCACCACCCTCCTCCATCTTCTACCACCCGGCTTAGGGTTCTCCCGCCGCCATAGCGCCGCCGCCGCCGGCTTCTCTCCGCCACGGCCACCTCCGCCGCCTGTCCCGCCCGCCACGGTGAGTGCGCCACTTTCCTTGCCCCGCCCGCCCATCGCCGACCGCCGCCGCCGGCGCGCCGCCGCCCGCCGGCTGCCCAGACGCACCGCTGCCTCCACGCCGCCGGCTTTGTCCACGTGGCCACTCGCGCCCGCATGGCGCCATGTGGCTTGCGCCCACGCCGGCAAAGCCGTGGTCCGTGGATCCGGCCCACGTAGATCGGACCCACCCGTCATTCAAATAATTTTTCCTCCAAGAAAATTCAAAATGATGACGCTATTAATGCTATTTTTCAAGATAAAATAATTCGGAAAATCGGTAGTAGAAAGCTTAGTCATGCAACATAAACTTTGTAACCTTGGATTGGGAAAATATTATGTCTTTGATTTAGACTTTTGTTTAGAAATTTAGTGGCGATTGATGTTGCCACTAATCTTTAAAATAAAATAAAATGAGAGTTGGTTTAGACCGCTGATGGTAAATTGTTTGGTGCATTAGCACGAGAACTTGTAAAGTGTATGTTCTACTTAGTCAATTAAGGACCGACGCTTGTGTTTGTCCAGACGAGCACCACCGACAACCACATGTCTATATGGGTACACCTAATGACTAACTTATGATAGTTTAGTCTAGGTGCCACCAAGGGAAAGTGGATGCTGTGGTGTACGGTTATTCATGTGAGGACAGTGGTTTATCAGACTACACTGCGAAGAGGGGCTTCTGCCTAGGTGGTTTAACCCTTCAACAGAAACCTCGGGTGGTAAATCGGCTAGACTAGAGTAAGGTAAAAGCTGATAATTTATCCGGGTCTCATGCCAAAGGAAGTGTTGACTATTAAGATGACTTATCTCTGTGGGTAAAGTTGTGCAACCTCCGCAGAGTGTAAACTATTCGAATAGCCGTGCTCACCACAAGGGCGGCAAGGAATGCATACATGGTAGATCATTGTTTTTGGTTTTAAAAATAAAAGATTTGGGAACCGAGAGTGGTTGTAACTCGAATTGTGTCCATGGATATAGCTCAGTGGGTGGTGTAAACTGTGGTTTTGAACTTTGGCTAGCAAGACTCAAGTGTTGGTGTTGTAACCTTCACTATTTATCTTGATAGATTTTGTTGAAACAAACACTTTGCTAAATTGATGCCTTTAAAGATAATTAATGGTATTTGAAATAAAATGCTTTGCAAAAGAACCATATAACGCCTGCTAAACCTTGCATCTAATGCATTTTCCCAAGACTTATGAGTACTTTATGTACCACATACTACACTTAAAATAATACCTAAGAGTATGAAGCTCAAGATGGAACGCTCGACTACTGAGCTTATGGATTCGGACAAGGCTTTCAGAGTTCTAGGTCGCTTCCTACCAATTGCCTCGTGGCGAATTGATAGGGTCTCTCCACTGGATTTACTTTTGCTTCCGCTGTTTATCTTTGTGTGAGTGCGGTCTTGTAACCTCGTTGTAATAAAGGTCTTTCGACCTGCATCTTTATTAATGTAATTTCGTTGTTGGCAATGTAATCATCATCGCTTAACCGTGCACTAGCTTTGATCCGGGACTAGTGTCAGAATACACGTAGGGCCGGATTTGAAACCGTCCCGACATGCTTAACACTGTTTCCCTGTGTCTTGAGTTCGATCCCTGGCCGCAACCCTTTTCGTTTTATTTCATTTTCCTTTTGTTCAAATCCTTTAGTTAGGAAACATTAAGGAAAATTGGAAAATAATTTATAGAAGCTAATGAGTTTAACTAGGATATAAATGAGGTTAGTTAAGATTTAAAATTTGGATCACCCATAAAGGATTAATATGGTTTAAATGATTATATGAAAGACTAAATATAAATTAACGACATTGATAAGGAAAACAACCTCGGTTAAATGCCCAAATTTAATAAAGATTACCTCAATTAAAATATAAATAATATTTATCAGCCACCATGAAATAAATATTAGTGGTAGACTTTGCTAAATAACAAAATATTAGAGTGTAACTCACGAAATGAGTCTTGCCCTTGATGAGTGAATTGAAATAAAATAAGCCTAATAATAACTAAAGTATAGACCAAATGCCAATGGTTCTATTAATAAAATTTTAACGAGATTTAGTAGGTAATAATATCGAGCATGGTTCAATGTAGTGTTAGGACCCAACTAATGTGTCCTAATTCAAAATAAGTTATGCTTAGTAATAACTATGGTACATAAAATGTCGCACCACAAAATTTCGTCACCGATTCTAACATTAATTCGTAAGCTAAAAATTGTATACATCGCATCTAGCATATGCCCCGGATATTAGTGCTTGGCAAAATACACCAATTCATTGGTCTAACCTACCTCATGGAACTTCCTCGATAAATGCAAAATAATAAAAGAAAGTTATTAATGTAAAGACCAGTCATGTATTATACTATCAAACTTGCCTCAAATCACATTAACCCATAATAAAACCAAATTGAGTTTATTCGGATTTATTTGGATCTTTTGAGTTATTTGTTTTATTTGATTCACCATCTAGCGCAGAATTAGAAATTGGAAGTCGTGAAGACTCAGGATCAAGCGAGGTCAAGCTCAAGAGAAGGTAGAGACCATAAGCTCAAGATGAAGTATTGGTGAGCTCAAGACTGCTGTAAACCCAGCCAAAGTAGTCAATACTTTGATCATGTTGAACCTACATTTTCAGAAATTACTTTTGTTTAAATTATCAAATTGCATGTTGTTATTTTATGTACAAATACATGCTTAATTCAAGATTCTAGTTATATGCCATTGTTTGCCTTGATTAATATTACACCCCTTGTTGAATATTTGAATATATGATCCTTGTCGCCTAGCTAAATTATGATAGTAACCTTTGAAAATAAGTTCAGAATTATTACCATGAGTGTTGCAAAGATATTCATGGCGTGAGAACGCCCAAGCATCATTTTCAATCATGAGAAACTGGGTTTGGGCGTCATGGTGATAATGACTGTATTTGTGTTGGATATGATTATTTTATGCTCCCAAAAACCTCAACTTGCTTGAATATCCTGCGGATGATTTGGGGCTGTATGTGGTGCGTGGGAGCACAAATATGAATGTGGTAGAACCACTGTGTAATACTAAGGACTCGATCTTGTCATGTAGCCCGTAAAAAAGACAACCACATGTATGTAAATTACAACTTGGCTAAGAAGCGGATTTACACTCCCGACTCATCTCACCTGTAGTGGATAGACGTGGTTATGCAAGGGCAAGGAGGCCTAAAGGGACACCGAGTGGAGGTGACGCTCACCACCGTATTAGCATTGAGGGAGAGGAGCCCGATAATGCCGGTAGCCGTGGTGAACATCCTGCGCAACGATGGGACCCACCGCAGTGGGCGCCTCATAGGGTGAGATGACTAGAGGAACTAGATATCCTCGAACAGTCATGTGATATCTATTTGACCACCCGACCATGGAATCAAAGCAAATGTGGATTATCGCCAGGTGAAAGTGTACAAACTCGCGTAGTCAAAACTATTCGAATACGCCTACCATCAAGGGCGGACATGGGAAACTTAACCGATATAGTTCTGTTTCAAAATAATTTGTGGGTGGAATGGAAAAGTGAAGGCAAGGCCCTGACGAAGTTGTCCTCGGCGTCGTCTCCTGGTAAGATAAGCGCTATAATCAAGGATTAACATATGGTGCGATGCCATGTAGCGTGATGGAATCAATCGCCACTCGATATTGCATTCTCATATATATTACGCTTTGTTCAAACCGCTAAGTCTCGAGGTTTTCTATGTATTACATTTCAAAAGCTAAACGATGATAAAGTCGCCGCTTACAAAGTAAAGTGATAGGAAGATAATAGAGTCGAGGAAGAGTTGACGTTGTGGTAAATACATAACGATGATGGGTGGATTCATGACGATTATAAAAAGAGAATATTGGAAAGGGGTTTAGGAGAAATAAATCGTGGAGCCTATATGAATGGATGTGTTAGAAAGATGATTTAAATGATTTTTGAAGATTAGTGTGCAAAAGAAATTGTTGGATTACGACACTAATATAAAGTCTTGAGAGATGTTAGTAATAATGTGATTGATAGGATTTGATTAAAATATCGGAAGGATGAATTGAATTTTGGGTACATCGGAGGAATAATAATAATTAATTTGAGTATAATGATCAATGATTTTGGAGAATTAGAAGAGTAAAGGCAATTGTTGGATTAAATGATTAATAAGGAATTGATCTAGATAGGTGATTTGAAATTGAGGAAATTTGGAGATATGATAATTGAAGCATAAACTAGATTGATGATATTCTTGATGCGAGGTATTGATGACTTAGTTAGAGATAAATAATGAAAATAAGGGTGATTATGGAAAGAGCAATTTATGGTTTTGGATCATTAGCGTAAATGATTGATTTGTTAGAAAGTTCTAATATGAATGATGCTCAGGATTAAAAAGTAATCCTATTAGGGAATCATTGGAATTGTATAGGAGTTGGGAATATTGATTACAAGATTGGACTAGTATGAATTGAATACGGAAGACATTGGTGGATTCAAAATGAATATATATATATATATAAAGGTTTGACTGGTGGGTTAGCTAAATGATGCCACTCATTGTTTGGAGTCTTAGACGACATTTAGTAAGAAAATTGTGTCTTGGAGAATTAAGTCAATTATGGCTTTTGGGGAGTGAGTCAATTTGGCAATCGCTGCAGGAGTTCTAGGTAGCGCATAACACTATGGTTTAATAATAGCAATGCTACCAAAAGCTCGCAAATAAAGCAACCCGAGCCTTTCCTTGATAAGCCATGCATACTATATAATTGCATTCAGTATTGGCTCATGAGCACGGTGGTTAGTGTGCTCACACTCCTCATAACAAAATCCAATCAGGAATCTGACCACGCATCAATACTTGGGTCTTGAAGGCAAAGAAGATGAAGATGTCAAGGGCTAGGTCGCGAACCTCCGCCATTGCCTGTGGGCATGTCCTCAAGGTCCCACCGTGGTGCTTCTCACCGCTGCAATTTATTGATTTCGCCTAATCGCCCATGAGTAAGTTTACTATTTTATTTATGCTTCCGCATGGTATGTATTTGATATTCATTTTCAGAATCGTGAGCACTATCTACCGATCCGGAATAGTGCATTAAATCATGTGGGATTCCATGGTAAATCTGGGCCCCACAGGATGGTATCGAGCATATCGACCGCAGTCGTGACCTAGTTACCGGCCGTTAGTTCATGATTAGAATTATTTTCTCAATACTAATTTCAAGAATATAGGTTATATTGCTCAAATCTCTCTCTTAAATGATTCCTCTCATCTATATGTCGCCTAACCATTTCTACTGCTCTCTTACCTCGAACTCAAAAGGATGAAAATTCAAAGGTCCTCTTGTAAACTCTCCTTGAGAACCTATATCGGGCCAATAGTCATGACGCTTGAATTTAAAGCTTTATTTCAAAAAAATATCCTTGAGGACCGGATTGTTGTTTTACGAATTCATTTTCAACCTCATTTTGACAAACCCGACCTTCCGAGGAAATTTTCATAAGTTAAACTACTTACCAAAACTTATTCAAAACTTTACCTTGGTTTCTCAAATAGTTCAAAACAGTTATTTCTTGAAAGCTTTCCTAACAAGGACTTTGTGTTTCAAAATAGATCATAAGGGTTAACCTTGGGTGTTACCTTTGAAAGAGTTATGTTGGTGAAAACCTATTTCCGCTTGGTTTTATCACCCTAGTTAAAAGAAAAATTCATTTTGTTACAAAGTTTCATTGAAATAATAATATTAATAATGATAATGAATAAGAAATGATATCAAGCCAATCACCTCCAAATACTTTCCTTCTTTCTATTGATTTGGGAAGAAAATTTTGATCCTCATCTGCACCCATACTCCAAATGCTAAGGTTAGAGCTTGAAGATCGCCATGAAGATAAAGTGGTTTCGCTTAAACAAACTATGCAGATGAACCCCGTGCCCTTATGTGTGCTTCCCAATAGACGTTGTATTGTTGCAAGATTTCACTTGGCCCCTGCACCCCCTTCTTGCCTCGGTGTCCTATTTCGCAACATGTGAAAAGCTTGCTTTCAAAATTGTGTGGTTCCAGATCACCCCACTGGGTATACTCTCTTAAAAATTTAATGGTTTTAGAGTATCTTATCTCACGATGTGACACTCATCTCATGTTTCCCTCACCTTTCTGAAAACCCTACTAGGCCCAATGGATGGAAGCAAGACCACTACCACATCAAGAAAGAAGGAAGAATAATAATCGATGCTCGCAATAGCCCCAACCATGTGTACCAACCATCGCATGACTTCACTCTACGAGAAGGACCAAAGAGAGGGTACCATCATGAAAATAATAGCATCCCTGTATTAAGCAAAGGCACCTAAGAAGAAAGGCAAGTGTTTCTATATGGCTACAAGGACATTATGTGAAGAATTGTCCATCAAGGGAAAACAAGCATAATGGATGCCACCATCGCCTCAACTCCACGAAGGAGAACCGGGCCAAAAGCTTTGTCACCGATCGTGAAGCTACATCAATAATATATGTAGTGAGTGTGGCAAAGTTTTACATGTCGCACAACACCGCCTCCACTACGACAACTTGGACAAGGAGCCTGTTTCAATTGTGGACAAACCGACATTACTACTACAATTGCTCAGCTTCCCTACCGCTTATACCGCAAGAAATATCATTATCCGGATGATCGCCACAACTCTAATAGCTTGTGGTATGCTAGGAGACAGGGACATGAGAAAAGTCAATGTACAGCCAGCTGCCCAACTGCAAGAAGACCACCCGCCAGAGAATGTCTCGACCAAGAAGATCACTGCTTTCTCGCAAGGACGAGACCATCGCCCAAGGATTGCTTCATGAGTCCGCTACAACCAAGGTAGCCGAGATACAACGAATGAGTCTTCAAGTCGCCATAGGACCTATGCCCGGGTTAGAAAGGCAACTAATGTTAGATGTCATTTATTTTAAGGGGTAGCAAGAGTAGACCAAATGGAAGGCTACTATGACGGTAATCACTTTTGGGAGTATCGATATGATGTATGCCTCACCTCGAGATGCAACGGTTTATGTTTGGCCAAATCAAACCGTATAATACGAGATCCGCAGCAAAAATCTTCTCAGAGGCAAGGAATACGAATGTACCTTAGCTAAAATCATCACTCACAAACCCTAGAATAGGGCAAGACCCTAGCAAAAGTGAAAGACCACCCTATAAAATAACCATCACACTCGCATTCCTTAGGCCCTCTACCCCTAAGACACGACTATCTGCTACCACCTATCGTTGTAAAACTCTACAACCGTATGTCCACCAAACAATGCGACTACTTCATTCGACGATTTAAGTGAAGACAACAATGTCGAAGAACAAGTATTTGAAAGTTTACGACCCATCTAGGAGAACAAGGTTTTCTCCCCTTTACTTCCAAGTTCTAACCCTCACAGTGTGATTTCACCCTTTATGAAGCTAAAGGAATATACGTCGAGCAACACCGAAACCCCTTTACAGCCAATATGACCTCACCTCCTTTCTTTCTATTCACCTAATCTCGGGTCGAGATTCATTTTATGGGGTAGGTTTGTGACATCCCAAAATTTAAATTTGAAAATATGAAGCTTTTGAATTATTTTGTCATATATTTTATTTGAATTTGATTTTTATAGTTTCTAAAACTTTGGATGAGATTTTGATAATTAAAGAAATTCATGAAAACAAAACAAACATTAGTAATGCTATAAAAAGAAAATATGCAAATAGAAAACTAAAATTTTAAATACTAACTCAAAGATGATCCAAGATTCGGGAGAAACCTGTTAAAATATAATCTCATTTTAGAAGTAATAGCATAAATACCATAAAATCCAAAGTTGGGTATTCAAAAGTTTGTATGAACAATTCACACGAAATTTAATTGAAGGTAGACTATTAGATTTTACAAATAAACCAAGACTTGAATTAAAATTTAAATATTTTAAATAGAAATTTAAATTCAAATTCCAAAATTCCAAAGCTTTCATTCTTTTTCCATTTTTCCTCACTCCATGTGGGCCCCATCTTTCTTCTCTCCTCCCTCCTTTTCTCCTCGCCGAGTGGCCCAAATACCTCTTCTCTTCTTCCTTCTCTTCTTCCTTTCTTCGCCTGCCTGCGCCTGCCACCACCTCTCCCCAGCGCCCGCCTCCTTCCCCGTGGCAGCCATGCGTGCAAACCGCCACACGCCTGCTGCTTTTCCGCCTGCTCTGCCACCACCTTTAAAGCCACCCCGTGACCCCGGCCCTTCCCTACCTCCTTATTTCGCCTCCGCCCATGCGATCACGCCTCCACGCCTGCCTCGCCTCCCAAGCCCCACCACCCCTGGACTGCCCGGCTGTGACTCAGCCCCCCAGACACCCCTCCCACCACGTTAATCGACTGCATCAAGATCGCCAGATTGCTCAGCTTTTCCTCACCTACCGGTTGCCCACCGCGCCATGATCTCGTATGCCCTGTCAATTCCTCGCCCGAGCATCCCTCGCGCCGAGCCCAACCCCTACTGAACTTCTCTCCAGCCCCACCACGGCCGACGTGAACCTCTCTCTCTGTTACTGGGCCGGGCCTCACGCCGCCACGGGCCTCTTCCCTCCTTCTGCAAGGCAGGAGACTCTCCCGAACCCCTCTCGCCTGCCTGCTTGTTTTCCCACACCGCACTGTCATTTCTTCTTCCACCTCACCGGGGCGCTTCTGATAGCCGCTTACTCGCTGGCCAGGCTTCTGTCTGGCGGGCCCTGAAGAACACTTTCCGCGACCATTTTGGTCAGCGCCCACACCTCCGAAGCCGCGCCTCGAGTCAGCCACCTTCCTCGTTTGCCTCCAAAGCCGCGATGGCGCCTCGCTCCTGCAACTGCTTTCCCGCCTATGCATCACCGGGTGATTCCATCTCGAGAAAACGGAACTTAGCCACTAGTCCTCACTAAAAGGCGCAACGGTCCACGAGAGAAGGCGTTTGTTCACCGCCGCTTGCTTTAGCCTGCTGCGCCGCGGTTCTCCGGAGTGTCGCCGCTTCCGGCAGTTTCGCTGTTACTCAAATATGCATCATCGGGTGATCCATGTCGAGAAAAACGGAACTTAGCCACTAGTCCTCACTAAAAGGCGCACGGTCCATTTAGAGAAGGCGTTGTTCACCGCTCGTTTTAGCCTCGCGCCATGTTCCTGGCGCCGTACCAAGCATTCGCCTATGCATCATCGGGTGATTCCATGTCGAGAAAAAACGGCACTTAGCCACTAGTCTCACTCAAAAGGCGCAACGGTCCACGAGAAGGCGTTGTTCACCGCCGACCGCCTAGCTCGCAGCGCTGGTTCTCCGGCGCCGCCTCCGGCAGTCATTGCTACTCCTATGCATCACCGGTGATTCCATGTCGAGAAAAACGGGTACTAGCCACTAGTCCTCACTAAAAGGCTAACGGTCCACGAAGGCGCTTGTTCACCGCATCCGCTTCTAGCTTGTTGCGCCAGTGTTCTCCTGGAAGCGTCAGCTCGCTTCCGGCAGCCGCCGCTTCCAGCCTCATGCATCACCGGTGATTCATCTCAGAGAAAAACGGAACTTAGCCACGAAGTCTCACTAAAAGGCGAACGGGTCCACGAGAAAAAGGCGCGACCACCGGCTGGGTCATGTAGCCTCGCTGCGCCGCTGTTCACCGGCGGCCGCCTAGCCCAAAGGTGTATTCGGCCGCTACTCCCGCCTAATGCATCACCGGGTGATTCCATGTCGAGAAAAATGGGCACTTAGCCACTAGTCCTCACTAAGGCGCAAAGCAATGCTACCACGGAGAAGGCGCGCTTGTTCACCGTGCCGCAAGACCGCTTCTAGCCCTGCTACCGCTGTTGTTCTCCTGGTGTTAGTTCGCCCGGCAGTCATTGCCATCTTACATGCATCACCGGGTGATTCCATGTCGAGAAAAATGGGCACTTAGCCACTAGTCCTCACTAAAAAGGCGCAACGTTCACGAGAGACGCTTGTTCCACCGCAGCATCCGCTCTAGCCTGCTGTTCTCCTGAAGTGTCGTCGCCCGGCAGTTCGCTATCCCGCTTATGCATCAAGATTCCATCTCAGAAAAAACGGCACTTAGCCACTAGTCCTCACTAAAAGGCGCAACGGTCCACGAGAAGGCGTTATTCACCGCCGCATCTCGCCGTTGCGCCCGCGGCCCGGAAGTGCCGCTTCGCCCGCGTAAAGCTGGCTACATTCGCTATGCATCACCGGTGATTCCATCTCGTGAAAACGGCACTTAGCCACTAGTCCTCACTAAAGGCGAACGGTCCATGAGAAGGCGTTTGTTCACCGCCGCATTCGCTTCTAGCCTCGCGGCGCCACGGGGTTCTCCTAAGTGTCGCCGCCTTGTGCAGGCATCCACTCGGCTATGCATCACCGGTGATTCCATGTCAGAAAAACGGCACTTAGTCACTAGTCCTCACTAAAAGGCGCACTGGCCCACCGCCTTCGCTTCTTTCCAACCACCGTACGGATGTAGATATCCGTAACCCTTCAAGATTACCATGGATGATCCCGCCCATCACATCGTGTGTGTTTTACTCGGCGATGCCACATACGCCAGCTTTGAGGAGATTGACACTTCAGACGCCTCACTTCCAGCCACCAAGACTCGAGACCTCCGTGCTCACCTATCCAGAGCCGTGAGGCAGAGTTCGAGCCGAGACGCCGAGCTGTGCACTGCCTCCGCAGGACTACACGCCATCTTCACTGCACTACCGCCCGACAACACAGGCCTCACGCACAGACCCCGTGATTACAATCACAACAAGAGTGTGGGCCCCAGTCCGCTGCTGTCCGACATCGACATCGGAGACTCCAGAAGAGACGGCCTCTCGCTCCTGCTCGCCTCCGCCGACCGCCTCAGAAGAGCGACCATCTTCACTCGGCCTTGCAACCGCCCGAGTGGCTAGTCGCGCCATGTGGGTATCTTAGAGGAGGATCCAGAGGAGGACCCGAGGAGCTTGTCTTCGAGGAGGAAGTAGTTGCAGTAGACAAGAGTACCCAAATAAATTGTTTACCTTCTTTAGAACGCTTAATATTATGTTGGTGCAGATGGATCGTACTAATGCCTGTGCACTTGTGGTACAGCCATTCTCAAAATTATATTAATTTCAAAGATAAAGTTTCTTCCAAGTTGTTGTTGTGTTCTCTTGTGTGTTGGTTTGGGATGTTATTTAGTTTGCCCCTTGCTTTACCCGTACATTCTTATCTTTGCCTCGCTCGTTGCCGCCTGATGGTGAACACAAGGAGCAATGCCGTGATGTTGTGGTGCCAATGCTCACCAGAGAACAATATGCCACCCCCGCCAAGCTCCTAGCATGGAATGATGATGACCATGCACCAACCGCTTCAAGCCCGCCCGAACCAAGTGCAAGAAGCTCCGCAGTTCTTTCGTGCACCCCACCAAGCCGGGAGAGTTCATGAGAACCGATCGCCAACCTTTTCGTGCAGATCCAATGGAAGCGTATGATTGGATCAAGGACGGAGAGGAAGCTGATTTAGCCAAAGGCAATGATAACGAGAAAGTGCTTTATGTCGCCATCGCCTAAAAGGAATCGCAGCGACTTGGTGGGAAAATTATCATACCATCGAATGTGCGACTATCACCGGGCTGAATTTGAGGAAGTTCAAGATCGCATATGTTCCCACCGAGTCATGGAAATGAAGAGGATGGAATTTACAACCGCAAAGAAGGAAACCTTAGAAGATGTAATCCCGAATAGGTTCACCTAACTATCCTGTATGCTTCAAGATGTTGCAACCGATGCAAGAAAACTGGAGGTTCATGCAGTGGACTTGAAATCAAGGTGCACTGTGTCAAATGATTTCCAACTTTCCAAAGATATGGTAAACAAGGCCATAATACAAGAGGAAGCTCACACACCGTATGAGGTCCGAAGAGGAAGTTTCAAGCTCAAGGTGTGGGCAGTTCCCCGACCGCCCTAATCCACCTCACTCAACAGCCTCCAGAGCAAAATGCCGAGGACACCATTCAAGGACCTCGCCTCGATTCCCCAAGCTCCTCGACCAATAATGCGCCTCCTCGCCAGAACAAGACTTCAATGGTCGGAGGCAAGGTTATAACTGCAAGAACATGGGACATTATGCCAATAATTGTCCACGAAGCGCCACCAGAACCCCTGCTCGCTTTAACTGGGACTACACCAACCGAGCCCCACTTAGGACAAGGCCGTGGAGCACCTCGTGACTCCAAGGACCTACAAGCAAAGGAACAGAGGGCAGCATCATGTCACCGCAGGCAGCCAGATGCACCACGTCGCTCGGTAAGTTTCTTGTCAACTCGCACTGATCAAGATTATTTGATTCGGAGTCAGATTCTTTTGTGTCAAAAGATTTTGTGGAAAGATATAATTGGGATGTGCGCTTGCTAAAGAACCCTATGCTAGTCCACCCGGTAATGAAATGAAGACTAGTAACGGTTTGCCCTAGAGCAACCATAGATATAAATGGAGTAAAATTCTAGCGATTTAATTATAATAGACCTAAGAGCCTAGATGTAATACTTGGTATGGATTGGTTAACCAAGTATAAAGGGCGATAGATTGTGCCAATCGTGCCATCACTCTTACCAACTCAAGGAATTCAAGTGAGGTACAAGTCAAAGCCTTCTTCACGTAATAATGTGGATTGAAATTTTGAAAGGATTAACACCGAAAAGGTGCGATAGTAAGGAATATCCGTGTGTTTTAAGATTTGCCAGAATGCCACCGTAAAGAGAAGTTAACCTATTAACCGCGCACCACCGATGTCCGCAAATGATTTGGCAGTTAAGCGCATTGAGGAACCGAAAGAGGTTTTATAAGACCGAGTTCTTCGCCTGGGAGCACCAAGATTTAGTGAAGAAGAAGGATGGCGTCTTCGTGTGTGTGGATTACGATTCCGAATGATGCAATGCTTAAGAACAAGTATCCATTGCCCGTGATTGATGATCCGCTTGATCGCTTAAAGGATCATGTGTCTTTTCCAAGATTGATCTCCGGTCAGATATCATCAAATGAAGATTAGACCGAAGATATACCAAAGATGCATTTTCCACCGATATGGACCGTATGAGTTTACAAGAATGTCTTTTGATTGACCAATGCCCGCATACTTTATGAACTGATGAATAAAGTGTTCATGGAGTATTTGATAAGTTTGTTGTCGATTTATTGATGACATTCGATCTACTCCCGAATGAGGAAGAACATGCGAATATCCGAGGATAGTTTTGAAAACTCGAGAGCATCACCATGCCAAGTTTAGTGTGTGAGTTTTGGTTGAAGAAAGTAGCTTTGGGTCATGTGATTTCTGCGAGAGGAGTTCAGAGATCCAAAGAAAGGTACGACGACTCAATTGACGCAACCAAGTCAAGATCGAGATCAAGCTGGTCTAGCAGATACTATCGCCGCTTTATAGAAGGATTTTCTAAACTCGCAAGACCTCTCACCTACCGTCAAGAAGGAGAAGAAGTTCAATGGAGTAAATCTTGTGGAGGACAAGCCAAGAACCGAAGGAGATTAACATCTGCACTGTTAACACTTCCGTGATATTAGAAAGGATTTTGAGGTATTCTGTGATGCCTCAAGACAAGGATTGGGCCGTGTTTTAATGCAAGAAGGAAAAGTTGTAGCCTATGCTTCAAGGCACTGCGCCTCATGAGCGTAATTATCGACTCATGATTTAGAGCTAGTCACAGTATGCTCTAAAATATGGAGGCATTATTTGATCAAGAATCGTGAGATTTACACGATCACAAAAGCTCAAGTATATATTTACTCAACTGACCTCAATCTAAGACAAACAGATGGCTTGAGTTGATAAAGATTATGATGTTGGAATCCACTCATCCGTGAAAGGCTAATGTTGTAGCCGATGCCTTAAGCGTAAAAAGTCATTGCAATAACTTGATGATACAAGTTCAACAGCCTGCACTTCATGAAGAGTTTCAACGGCTTAATTTAGAAGTAGTAGAGGAAGGATTCCTAGCTACTTTGGAGGTTCACCAACTTACAAGATCAAATCAAGGCAGCCAAAAGAGGATAAATATGTTAAGGATATCAAAAATATGAAGAAAGGAAAAGCACCAGATTTTCGAAGATGAAGAAGGTATCCTTTGGTATGGAAAGAGAATTTCATACCCGAGAAGAAGGAAATAAAGAGTTAATTCAAGGAAGCTCATGAATCCGATATTCAATTCACCGAAGTACAAAGATGTATCAAGATCTTAAAGAAAGATACATGTGGACCAAGATGAAGAGAGAAATTGCTGAATATGTAGCCTGTGTGATGTATGCCAACGAGTTAAAGCAGAACATCAAAGACTCTGGACTCCAACCTTTGCGATACCCGAGTGGAAATGGGAAGAAATTGAATGGATTTTATAACCGGATTTCCAAGAACTAAATCGTGGTATGACTCAATTTGGGTTATTGTGGACCGACGACAAAGGTCGACATTTCATTCCAAAGAAGACCACTTATTCTGGAGATAGACTTGTAGTTATATATGTCAAGAATTGTGTGTTTACATGGAGTTCAAAGAAGATTGTGTCGATCGAGGATCTTAATTCACCTCAAGATTTCAAGTGTTCATGAGATTTTGGGCACCAATCTGAATTTCAAGACAAAGATATCATCCCTGCAGATGGTCAAACAGTAAAGAGTGAATCAAATATCGAAGACATGTTGAGCTCGTGTTCGCAAATAAATCAAGTTGGGATCAAAGTTTACCCTATGCAGAATTTTCTTATAATAGTTATCAATCCCAAATATGTCTCCTCCGCTTAGCTTTGTATGGCGAAATGCAGACACCGTTGTATTGGAAAGAACTGGGAAGGACTAGTCTTTGGACGGATGTGTTAAGACAAGAAGAACAAGTCCGTCTCGATTCGTGATGATTAAAAACAAACAAGACAAAAAGTTATGGACAATCGCCAAGAGCATTAGAATTTGTACCCGAGATCATGTGTATCAAGGTTTCACCTCTCAAAGGGATGCTGCTTCCATCGCATCGAAGCTTGCTCCAAGATTCGTTGGACCATTTCCTGGTAGCAAAAGGGAGAAGTTGCTTATCGCTTGAACTTCCACCTCGCTTGTCAAGTGCACAACGCCTCCATGTGTCCCGCTAAGAAAGTGCCTCGAGTGCCGAAGAGCAAATGCCTTTAGAAGAAGTATCTTTGAAGGAGGACCTATCTTATCCAGAGTATCCAAATAAAATTTGGATGAAGCAGTAGCGCACAAGAAACAAGAGCATCAAATTTCAGAAAGTGCGGAGTAATCATACAGAGTCGAAGCAACTTGGGAGCGTGAAGAAGATCTAAGAGCGTAGTTCCCTATCTTTTCCTGGTTCGTCCGAATCTCGGGTCGAGATTCATTCTAAGGGGTAGGTTTGTAACATCCCAAATTTTGAGTTTTGAAAATTTAAATTTCAAATAAATTATTTTGAAGTAATTGGCTTTTATTTGGATTTTTCCGGCTTTTCGAGTTTATTTCAAAGTTTAAATCAAGAAAATATATTTTAAATATTTTATAAAAGCCAAAAGTGTTCATTTTATTTTTCCTAAACTTCCTGCAATTTTTAAATAATTTTGAGAATTTTCTGAATTAAAATTAATTTTAAAAGATAAAAGGAATTTTATAAAATTATTAAAAGCAAATCTGAAAATAAAATATTTTTATTAAGTCTAAAATGTTTCAGGAATATTCTATAATTTTTCTGGAATTTTTAGATATTATTTATTATTTTTCCTAACAAATATATTGTTTCTAGTATTTTCAAAATCTAATCCGAAAATAAAATCAATTAAATCTCAGGCCGCCACGTGTCGCTTCATCCGACGGTCGATATTCTTCGTTGGATTTAATCTAAGCCATACACTTTCATTAAAATCCAACGCTGAGATTGATTCACTTGCCACGTGTCAAGCATCCTACGCACTGCACTCTTCACTTCTTTCTTCTCACCGACATGTGGGCCCCACATGTCATATTCATCTTCAACCCTTCTTCTTCCTCCTTCCCCTCTCCTCCTCCATTAAAGCCGAACGGAGCTTCAAATCTGCTTTCCACTTAATCTTCCGATTGATCGGGAATGAAACCCCTAATCACTCCTCCCACCGGCCGCTTCTTTATTTCTCCCAATCACGGCCGAAATCTCTTCCCATTCTTTCCCGCCGCCTCCCTCTCCATTTGCCCTATAATAGCACTCCTGGGAGCCTTTGGCACCGCACCACCCTCCTCCATCTTCTACCACCCGGCTTAGGGTTCTCCCGCCGCCATAGCGCCGCCGCCGCCGGCTTCTCTCCGCCACGGCCACCTCCGCCGCCTGTCCCGCCCGCCACGGTGAGTGCGCCACTTTCCTTGCCCCGCCCGCCCATCGCCGACCGCCGCCGCCGGCGCGCCGCCGCCCGCCGGCTGCCCAGACGCACCGCTGCCTCCACGCCGCCGGCTTTGTCCACGTGGCCACTCGCGCCCGCATGGCGCCATGTGGCTTGCGCCCACGCCGGCAAAGCCGTGGTCCGTGGATCCGGCCCACGTAGATCGGACCCACCCGTCATTCAAATAATTTTTCCTCCAAGAAAATTCAAAATGATGACGCTATTAATGCTATTTTTCAAGATAAAATAATTCGGAAAATCGGTAGTAGAAAGCTTAGTCATGCAACATAAACTTTGTAACCTTGGATTGGGAAAATATTATGTCTTTGATTTAGACTTTTGTTTAGAAATTTAGTGGCGATTGATGTTGCCACTAATCTTTAAAATAAAATAAAATGAGAGTTGGTTTAGACCGCTGATGGTAAATTGTTTGGTGCATTAGCACGAGAACTTGTAAAGTGTATGTTCTACTTAGTCAATTAAGGACCGACGCTTGTGTTTGTCCAGACGAGCACCACCGACAACCACATGTCTATATGGGTACACCTAATGACTAACTTATGATAGTTTAGTCTAGGTGCCACCAAGGGAAAGTGGATGCTGTGGTGTACGGTTATTCATGTGAGGACAGTGGTTTATCAGACTACACTGCGAAGAGGGGCTTCTGCCTAGGTGGTTTAACCCTTCAACAGAAACCTCGGGTGGTAAATCGGCTAGACTAGAGTAAGGTAAAAGCTGATAATTTATCCGGGTCTCATGCCAAAGGAAGTGTTGACTATTAAGATGACTTATCTCTGTGGGTAAAGTTGTGCAACCTCCGCAGAGTGTAAACTATTCGAATAGCCGTGCTCACCACAAGGGCGGCAAGGAATGCATACATGGTAGATCATTGTTTTTGGTTTTAAAAATAAAAGATTTGGGAACCGAGAGTGGTTGTAACTCGAATTGTGTCCATGGATATAGCTCAGTGGGTGGTGTAAACTGTGGTTTTGAACTTTGGCTAGCAAGACTCAAGTGTTGGTGTTGTAACCTTCACTATTTATCTTGATAGATTTTGTTGAAACAAACACTTTGCTAAATTGATGCCTTTAAAGATAATTAATGGTATTTGAAATAAAATGCTTTGCAAAAGAACCATATAACGCCTGCTAAACCTTGCATCTAATGCATTTTCCCAAGACTTATGAGTACTTTATGTACCACATACTACACTTAAAATAATACCTAAGAGTATGAAGCTCAAGATGGAACGCTCGACTACTGAGCTTATGGATTCGGACAAGGCTTTCAGAGTTCTAGGTCGCTTCCTACCAATTGCCTCGTGGCGAATTGATAGGGTCTCTCCACTGGATTTACTTTTGCTTCCGCTGTTTATCTTTGTGTGAGTGCGGTCTTGTAACCTCGTTGTAATAAAGGTCTTTCGACCTGCATCTTTATTAATGTAATTTCGTTGTTGGCAATGTAATCATCATCGCTTAACCGTGCACTAGCTTTGATCCGGGACTAGTGTCAGAATACACGTAGGGCCGGATTTGAAACCGTCCCGACATGCTTAACACTGTTTCCCTGTGTCTTGAGTTCGATCCCTGGCCGCAACCCTTTTCGTTTTATTTCATTTTCCTTTTGTTCAAATCCTTTAGTTAGGAAACATTAAGGAAAATTGGAAAATAATTTATAGAAGCTAATGAGTTTAACTAGGATATAAATGAGGTTAGTTAAGATTTAAAATTTGGATCACCCATAAAGGATTAATATGGTTTAAATGATTATATGAAAGACTAAATATAAATTAACGACATTGATAAGGAAAACAACCTCGGTTAAATGCCCAAATTTAATAAAGATTACCTCAATTAAAATATAAATAATATTTATCAGCCACCATGAAATAAATATTAGTGGTAGACTTTGCTAAATAACAAAATATTAGAGTGTAACTCACGAAATGAGTCTTGCCCTTGATGAGTGAATTGAAATAAAATAAGCCTAATAATAACTAAAGTATAGACCAAATGCCAATGGTTCTATTAATAAAATTTTAACGAGATTTAGTAGGTAATAATATCGAGCATGGTTCAATGTAGTGTTAGGACCCAACTAATGTGTCCTAATTCAAAATAAGTTATGCTTAGTAATAACTATGGTACATAAAATGTCGCACCACAAAATTTCGTCACCGATTCTAACATTAATTCGTAAGCTAAAAATTGTATACATCGCATCTAGCATATGCCCCGGATATTAGTGCTTGGCAAAATACACCAATTCATTGGTCTAACCTACCTCATGGAACTTCCTCGATAAATGCAAAATAATAAAAGAAAGTTATTAATGTAAAGACCAGTCATGTATTATACTATCAAACTTGCCTCAAATCACATTAACCCATAATAAAACCAAATTGAGTTTATTCGGATTTATTTGGATCTTTTGAGTTATTTGTTTTATTTGATTCACCATCTAGCGCAGAATTAGAAATTGGAAGTCGTGAAGACTCAGGATCAAGCGAGGTCAAGCTCAAGAGAAGGTAGAGACCATAAGCTCAAGATGAAGTATTGGTGAGCTCAAGACTGCTGTAAACCCAGCCAAAGTAGTCAATACTTTGATCATGTTGAACCTACATTTTCAGAAATTACTTTTGTTTAAATTATCAAATTGCATGTTGTTATTTTATGTACAAATACATGCTTAATTCAAGATTCTAGTTATATGCCATTGTTTGCCTTGATTAATATTACACCCCTTGTTGAATATTTGAATATATGATCCTTGTCGCCTAGCTAAATTATGATAGTAACCTTTGAAAATAAGTTCAGAATTATTACCATGAGTGTTGCAAAGATATTCATGGCGTGAGAACGCCCAAGCATCA
Organism: Bonia amplexicaulis; assembly: GCA_036346245.1. Classification (NCBI taxonomy): domain Eukaryota; kingdom Viridiplantae; phylum Streptophyta; class Magnoliopsida; order Poales; family Poaceae; genus Bonia; species Bonia amplexicaulis. The sequence continues at coordinate 47,387 of JAYGGG010000669.1, read as the reverse complement.
TTTTCAATCATGAGAAACTGGGTTTGGGCGTCATGGTGATAATGACTGTATTTGTGTTGGATATGATTATTTTATGCTCCCAAAAACCTCAACTTGCTTGAATATCCTGCGGATGATTTGGGGCTGTATGTGGTGCGTGGGAGCACAAATATGAATGTGGTAGAACCACTGTGTAATACTAAGGACTCGATCTTGTCATGTAGCCCGTAAAAAAGACAACCACATGTATGTAAATTACAACTTGGCTAAGAAGCGGATTTACACTCCCGACTCATCTCACCTGTAGTGGATAGACGTGGTTATGCAAGGGCAAGGAGGCCTAAAGGGACACCGAGTGGAGGTGACGCTCACCACCGTATTAGCATTGAGGGAGAGGAGCCCGATAATGCCGGTAGCCGTGGTGAACATCCTGCGCAACGATGGGACCCACCGCAGTGGGCGCCTCATAGGGTGAGATGACTAGAGGAACTAGATATCCTCGAACAGTCATGTGATATCTATTTGACCACCCGACCATGGAATCAAAGCAAATGTGGATTATCGCCAGGTGAAAGTGTACAAACTCGCGTAGTCAAAACTATTCGAATACGCCTACCATCAAGGGCGGACATGGGAAACTTAACCGATATAGTTCTGTTTCAAAATAATTTGTGGGTGGAATGGAAAAGTGAAGGCAAGGCCCTGACGAAGTTGTCCTCGGCGTCGTCTCCTGGTAAGATAAGCGCTATAATCAAGGATTAACATATGGTGCGATGCCATGTAGCGTGATGGAATCAATCGCCACTCGATATTGCATTCTCATATATATTACGCTTTGTTCAAACCGCTAAGTCTCGAGGTTTTCTATGTATTACATTTCAAAAGCTAAACGATGATAAAGTCGCCGCTTACAAAGTAAAGTGATAGGAAGATAATAGAGTCGAGGAAGAGTTGACGTTGTGGTAAATACATAACGATGATGGGTGGATTCATGACGATTATAAAAAGAGAATATTGGAAAGGGGTTTAGGAGAAATAAATCGTGGAGCCTATATGAATGGATGTGTTAGAAAGATGATTTAAATGATTTTTGAAGATTAGTGTGCAAAAGAAATTGTTGGATTACGACACTAATATAAAGTCTTGAGAGATGTTAGTAATAATGTGATTGATAGGATTTGATTAAAATATCGGAAGGATGAATTGAATTTTGGGTACATCGGAGGAATAATAATAATTAATTTGAGTATAATGATCAATGATTTTGGAGAATTAGAAGAGTAAAGGCAATTGTTGGATTAAATGATTAATAAGGAATTGATCTAGATAGGTGATTTGAAATTGAGGAAATTTGGAGATATGATAATTGAAGCATAAACTAGATTGATGATATTCTTGATGCGAGGTATTGATGACTTAGTTAGAGATAAATAATGAAAATAAGGGTGATTATGGAAAGAGCAATTTATGGTTTTGGATCATTAGCGTAAATGATTGATTTGTTAGAAAGTTCTAATATGAATGATGCTCAGGATTAAAAAGTAATCCTATTAGGGAATCATTGGAATTGTATAGGAGTTGGGAATATTGATTACAAGATTGGACTAGTATGAATTGAATACGGAAGACATTGGTGGATTCAAAATGAATATATATATATATATAAAGGTTTGACTGGTGGGTTAGCTAAATGATGCCACTCATTGTTTGGAGTCTTAGACGACATTTAGTAAGAAAATTGTGTCTTGGAGAATTAAGTCAATTATGGCTTTTGGGGAGTGAGTCAATTTGGCAATCGCTGCAGGAGTTCTAGGTAGCGCATAACACTATGGTTTAATAATAGCAATGCTACCAAAAGCTCGCAAATAAAGCAACCCGAGCCTTTCCTTGATAAGCCATGCATACTATATAATTGCATTCAGTATTGGCTCATGAGCACGGTGGTTAGTGTGCTCACACTCCTCATAACAAAATCCAATCAGGAATCTGACCACGCATCAATACTTGGGTCTTGAAGGCAAAGAAGATGAAGATGTCAAGGGCTAGGTCGCGAACCTCCGCCATTGCCTGTGGGCATGTCCTCAAGGTCCCACCGTGGTGCTTCTCACCGCTGCAATTTATTGATTTCGCCTAATCGCCCATGAGTAAGTTTACTATTTTATTTATGCTTCCGCATGGTATGTATTTGATATTCATTTTCAGAATCGTGAGCACTATCTACCGATCCGGAATAGTGCATTAAATCATGTGGGATTCCATGGTAAATCTGGGCCCCACAGGATGGTATCGAGCATATCGACCGCAGTCGTGACCTAGTTACCGGCCGTTAGTTCATGATTAGAATTATTTTCTCAATACTAATTTCAAGAATATAGGTTATATTGCTCAAATCTCTCTCTTAAATGATTCCTCTCATCTATATGTCGCCTAACCATTTCTACTGCTCTCTTACCTCGAACTCAAAAGGATGAAAATTCAAAGGTCCTCTTGTAAACTCTCCTTGAGAACCTATATCGGGCCAATAGTCATGACGCTTGAATTTAAAGCTTTATTTCAAAAAAATATCCTTGAGGACCGGATTGTTGTTTTACGAATTCATTTTCAACCTCATTTTGACAAACCCGACCTTCCGAGGAAATTTTCATAAGTTAAACTACTTACCAAAACTTATTCAAAACTTTACCTTGGTTTCTCAAATAGTTCAAAACAGTTATTTCTTGAAAGCTTTCCTAACAAGGACTTTGTGTTTCAAAATAGATCATAAGGGTTAACCTTGGGTGTTACCTTTGAAAGAGTTATGTTGGTGAAAACCTATTTCCGCTTGGTTTTATCACCCTAGTTAAAAGAAAAATTCATTTTGTTACAAAGTTTCATTGAAATAATAATATTAATAATGATAATGAATAAGAAATGATATCAAGCCAATCACCTCCAAATACTTTCCTTCTTTCTATTGATTTGGGAAGAAAATTTTGATCCTCATCTGCACCCATACTCCAAATGCTAAGGTTAGAGCTTGAAGATCGCCATGAAGATAAAGTGGTTTCGCTTAAACAAACTATGCAGATGAACCCCGTGCCCTTATGTGTGCTTCCCAATAGACGTTGTATTGTTGCAAGATTTCACTTGGCCCCTGCACCCCCTTCTTGCCTCGGTGTCCTATTTCGCAACATGTGAAAAGCTTGCTTTCAAAATTGTGTGGTTCCAGATCACCCCACTGGGTATACTCTCTTAAAAATTTAATGGTTTTAGAGTATCTTATCTCACGATGTGACACTCATCTCATGTTTCCCTCACCTTTCTGAAAACCCTACTAGGCCCAATGGATGGAAGCAAGACCACTACCACATCAAGAAAGAAGGAAGAATAATAATCGATGCTCGCAATAGCCCCAACCATGTGTACCAACCATCGCATGACTTCACTCTACGAGAAGGACCAAAGAGAGGGTACCATCATGAAAATAATAGCATCCCTGTATTAAGCAAAGGCACCTAAGAAGAAAGGCAAGTGTTTCTATATGGCTACAAGGACATTATGTGAAGAATTGTCCATCAAGGGAAAACAAGCATAATGGATGCCACCATCGCCTCAACTCCACGAAGGAGAACCGGGCCAAAAGCTTTGTCACCGATCGTGAAGCTACATCAATAATATATGTAGTGAGTGTGGCAAAGTTTTACATGTCGCACAACACCGCCTCCACTACGACAACTTGGACAAGGAGCCTGTTTCAATTGTGGACAAACCGACATTACTACTACAATTGCTCAGCTTCCCTACCGCTTATACCGCAAGAAATATCATTATCCGGATGATCGCCACAACTCTAATAGCTTGTGGTATGCTAGGAGACAGGGACATGAGAAAAGTCAATGTACAGCCAGCTGCCCAACTGCAAGAAGACCACCCGCCAGAGAATGTCTCGACCAAGAAGATCACTGCTTTCTCGCAAGGACGAGACCATCGCCCAAGGATTGCTTCATGAGTCCGCTACAACCAAGGTAGCCGAGATACAACGAATGAGTCTTCAAGTCGCCATAGGACCTATGCCCGGGTTAGAAAGGCAACTAATGTTAGATGTCATTTATTTTAAGGGGTAGCAAGAGTAGACCAAATGGAAGGCTACTATGACGGTAATCACTTTTGGGAGTATCGATATGATGTATGCCTCACCTCGAGATGCAACGGTTTATGTTTGGCCAAATCAAACCGTATAATACGAGATCCGCAGCAAAAATCTTCTCAGAGGCAAGGAATACGAATGTACCTTAGCTAAAATCATCACTCACAAACCCTAGAATAGGGCAAGACCCTAGCAAAAGTGAAAGACCACCCTATAAAATAACCATCACACTCGCATTCCTTAGGCCCTCTACCCCTAAGACACGACTATCTGCTACCACCTATCGTTGTAAAACTCTACAACCGTATGTCCACCAAACAATGCGACTACTTCATTCGACGATTTAAGTGAAGACAACAATGTCGAAGAACAAGTATTTGAAAGTTTACGACCCATCTAGGAGAACAAGGTTTTCTCCCCTTTACTTCCAAGTTCTAACCCTCACAGTGTGATTTCACCCTTTATGAAGCTAAAGGAATATACGTCGAGCAACACCGAAACCCCTTTACAGCCAATATGACCTCACCTCCTTTCTTTCTATTCACCTAATCTCGGGTCGAGATTCATTTTATGGGGTAGGTTTGTGACATCCCAAAATTTAAATTTGAAAATATGAAGCTTTTGAATTATTTTGTCATATATTTTATTTGAATTTGATTTTTATAGTTTCTAAAACTTTGGATGAGATTTTGATAATTAAAGAAATTCATGAAAACAAAACAAACATTAGTAATGCTATAAAAAGAAAATATGCAAATAGAAAACTAAAATTTTAAATACTAACTCAAAGATGATCCAAGATTCGGGAGAAACCTGTTAAAATATAATCTCATTTTAGAAGTAATAGCATAAATACCATAAAATCCAAAGTTGGGTATTCAAAAGTTTGTATGAACAATTCACACGAAATTTAATTGAAGGTAGACTATTAGATTTTACAAATAAACCAAGACTTGAATTAAAATTTAAATATTTTAAATAGAAATTTAAATTCAAATTCCAAAATTCCAAAGCTTTCATTCTTTTTCCATTTTTCCTCACTCCATGTGGGCCCCATCTTTCTTCTCTCCTCCCTCCTTTTCTCCTCGCCGAGTGGCCCAAATACCTCTTCTCTTCTTCCTTCTCTTCTTCCTTTCTTCGCCTGCCTGCGCCTGCCACCACCTCTCCCCAGCGCCCGCCTCCTTCCCCGTGGCAGCCATGCGTGCAAACCGCCACACGCCTGCTGCTTTTCCGCCTGCTCTGCCACCACCTTTAAAGCCACCCCGTGACCCCGGCCCTTCCCTACCTCCTTATTTCGCCTCCGCCCATGCGATCACGCCTCCACGCCTGCCTCGCCTCCCAAGCCCCACCACCCCTGGACTGCCCGGCTGTGACTCAGCCCCCCAGACACCCCTCCCACCACGTTAATCGACTGCATCAAGATCGCCAGATTGCTCAGCTTTTCCTCACCTACCGGTTGCCCACCGCGCCATGATCTCGTATGCCCTGTCAATTCCTCGCCCGAGCATCCCTCGCGCCGAGCCCAACCCCTACTGAACTTCTCTCCAGCCCCACCACGGCCGACGTGAACCTCTCTCTCTGTTACTGGGCCGGGCCTCACGCCGCCACGGGCCTCTTCCCTCCTTCTGCAAGGCAGGAGACTCTCCCGAACCCCTCTCGCCTGCCTGCTTGTTTTCCCACACCGCACTGTCATTTCTTCTTCCACCTCACCGGGGCGCTTCTGATAGCCGCTTACTCGCTGGCCAGGCTTCTGTCTGGCGGGCCCTGAAGAACACTTTCCGCGACCATTTTGGTCAGCGCCCACACCTCCGAAGCCGCGCCTCGAGTCAGCCACCTTCCTCGTTTGCCTCCAAAGCCGCGATGGCGCCTCGCTCCTGCAACTGCTTTCCCGCCTATGCATCACCGGGTGATTCCATCTCGAGAAAACGGAACTTAGCCACTAGTCCTCACTAAAAGGCGCAACGGTCCACGAGAGAAGGCGTTTGTTCACCGCCGCTTGCTTTAGCCTGCTGCGCCGCGGTTCTCCGGAGTGTCGCCGCTTCCGGCAGTTTCGCTGTTACTCAAATATGCATCATCGGGTGATCCATGTCGAGAAAAACGGAACTTAGCCACTAGTCCTCACTAAAAGGCGCACGGTCCATTTAGAGAAGGCGTTGTTCACCGCTCGTTTTAGCCTCGCGCCATGTTCCTGGCGCCGTACCAAGCATTCGCCTATGCATCATCGGGTGATTCCATGTCGAGAAAAAACGGCACTTAGCCACTAGTCTCACTCAAAAGGCGCAACGGTCCACGAGAAGGCGTTGTTCACCGCCGACCGCCTAGCTCGCAGCGCTGGTTCTCCGGCGCCGCCTCCGGCAGTCATTGCTACTCCTATGCATCACCGGTGATTCCATGTCGAGAAAAACGGGTACTAGCCACTAGTCCTCACTAAAAGGCTAACGGTCCACGAAGGCGCTTGTTCACCGCATCCGCTTCTAGCTTGTTGCGCCAGTGTTCTCCTGGAAGCGTCAGCTCGCTTCCGGCAGCCGCCGCTTCCAGCCTCATGCATCACCGGTGATTCATCTCAGAGAAAAACGGAACTTAGCCACGAAGTCTCACTAAAAGGCGAACGGGTCCACGAGAAAAAGGCGCGACCACCGGCTGGGTCATGTAGCCTCGCTGCGCCGCTGTTCACCGGCGGCCGCCTAGCCCAAAGGTGTATTCGGCCGCTACTCCCGCCTAATGCATCACCGGGTGATTCCATGTCGAGAAAAATGGGCACTTAGCCACTAGTCCTCACTAAGGCGCAAAGCAATGCTACCACGGAGAAGGCGCGCTTGTTCACCGTGCCGCAAGACCGCTTCTAGCCCTGCTACCGCTGTTGTTCTCCTGGTGTTAGTTCGCCCGGCAGTCATTGCCATCTTACATGCATCACCGGGTGATTCCATGTCGAGAAAAATGGGCACTTAGCCACTAGTCCTCACTAAAAAGGCGCAACGTTCACGAGAGACGCTTGTTCCACCGCAGCATCCGCTCTAGCCTGCTGTTCTCCTGAAGTGTCGTCGCCCGGCAGTTCGCTATCCCGCTTATGCATCAAGATTCCATCTCAGAAAAAACGGCACTTAGCCACTAGTCCTCACTAAAAGGCGCAACGGTCCACGAGAAGGCGTTATTCACCGCCGCATCTCGCCGTTGCGCCCGCGGCCCGGAAGTGCCGCTTCGCCCGCGTAAAGCTGGCTACATTCGCTATGCATCACCGGTGATTCCATCTCGTGAAAACGGCACTTAGCCACTAGTCCTCACTAAAGGCGAACGGTCCATGAGAAGGCGTTTGTTCACCGCCGCATTCGCTTCTAGCCTCGCGGCGCCACGGGGTTCTCCTAAGTGTCGCCGCCTTGTGCAGGCATCCACTCGGCTATGCATCACCGGTGATTCCATGTCAGAAAAACGGCACTTAGTCACTAGTCCTCACTAAAAGGCGCACTGTCCCGCGGTTCTTCGATGCCGTAGCGTAAAACAAAACTTTACCGCACAAAGAACATCAGCTTAGAGGGATCATGGATCGTTATCACTAGACGCAGCAGCAATGAAGAAGAGTTGTAGCGATCCAACCACACGCTGCAGTAGTAGTGGAAGATCGACGTCCCAACCGACGCTCTCCACGCGATCAACCGCACCAGCAGATCCAACCGAGGTTGTTGATGCCGATCAACGCCGCAACAGCGCTGCCACCGCATCCACGCCGGAACGCCGATCGCGAGTGTACCAAGACGCGAGCGGCCAGGGTTTGGCCTGAGGTGGCGCAGGTTTAGCTCGATATCGATGCGCCTCAGCCCCTCGCCCATATATATAGACTTCACTTGGGCCTCGTGGACCGAGGCCCAATAGATTGTTATAGAAACACATTCATGTCGTATGAGAATATATGTTCTACGCTTAACTTGTTTTTGTGGAATGATGTGAATGGTATGGCATAGATGCATATGTGATGCATGTGTGTTTTGGCTCTGTGTCGATTAATCACAACTGTTGAGGTCGTTTTAATTGTATAACGACCTGCTGGTCGACTTGTGATGCTTGAGCCCTCATGTAATTCATTTGCTACCTATTAGTTGTAATAGTTTAGTTCTTTGCTATGGAGGCTTCAAGCATGATGACAAAGAGGACAAGAAGTGTGGCTAAGAATATCACTGTGGAACCATGGCGATGGCACTACTACGATACAAAATGCCATACCATTCACAAGATAATGTGATTATATGCATGTGATGTTTATTTCTGTCATACTATTCTTTCATGTCATACCAACTATGGTTAGTTTTTCATGATAGAATAGCTTCTCTCAAGAAAAATTAAGAATTTGTTTTGATGCCCTTCCACTGTCGCGCCTATAAGAATCATGATCATTGTTTGGTAGGTCTCATGCTTTATACATCTATTGGGCCTCGTCCACGAGGCCCAAGTGAGGAGGTCTATATATGGAGGCGAATGAGGGAACGATCCGATAATCCCGCTCTAACCAGAGCCGCCACCTCCGAGCCAAACCCTAGCCGCAGAAGGCCGGTACACTCGCGATCGCCCAATTTCCTGGACGGTGGATACCGTGGAGACGCGCTTGTTGCGGCGCTGATCGGCATCAACAACCCAGATTGATCCGCTGTGGGTGGTTGATCGCGGAGGAGACGATCGTTCGGACGCATCGACTACTTCCACTACTACCCGACGCCGGGTTGGATCGACTTCCAACTCTTCTCATACGCACAGGCTAGTGGTAACGATCCATGATCCTCTTAAGCATGATGTCCTTGTGCGCGTAGAAAATTTGTTTTCGCTATGTAGCCTTCGCGATCCATTAGTGGTATCGAGCCATCTTGCTTAGTTTATATTCGGATCACGATATGTTGATATGCGGTTGTAATAGATTGATCTATTACGACTAGATCAATCGGTCATAAGGGTTGGAATATGTATGAGTTGATAGCATCATGTGGCCAAAAGATTAGTTCGTGTTCTTCTTGATGTACGCGCGACTTGCCCCACCTACCGGTAACACCATCGGGCTAATCACAAGACAACAAGAGATTGAGCCAACATATCGAGGTCTTGTGTTGCGGTCTCCTCAAGCATACCGATCGCGATGATTGATGTGATTGATCTAATGAAAATTGAGATATTTTGAATGGCTCGATTTGGGTTGATTTGATCTACCGATGAGATTTTCATAGCGACATCAATATGTACACGCATAGATTGTTATAGAAACACATTCATGTCGTGATGTAGAATACGCTCACGCTTAACTTGTTTTTGCAGGAATGATGAATGGTATGGCATAGATGCATATGTGATGCAAGTGTGTTTTGCTACCTGTGTCGATTAATCACACCGTTGAGGTCGTTTTAATTGTATAACGACACTGCGGTCGACTTGTGATGCTTGAGCTCCTCATGTAATTCATTTGCTACCTATTAGTTGTAATAGTTTAGTTCTTTGCTATGGAGGCTTCAAGCATGATGACAAAGAGGACAAGAAGTGTATAAGAATATCACCGTGGAACCATGGCGATGGCGACCACTACGATACAAAATGCCATACCATTCACAGATAATGTGATTATATGTGACATCCCAAAATTTAAATTTGAAAATATGATGCTTTTGAATTATTTTGTCATATTTTATTTGAATTTGATTTTATAGTGTTTCTTAAAACTTTGATGAGATTTTGATAATTAAAGAAATTCATGAAAACAAAACAAACATTAGTAATGCTATAAAAGAAAATATGCAAATAATAGAAAACTAAATTTAAATACTTAATCTGAAAAGATGATCCAAGATTCGGGAGAAACCGAGTTAAAATATAGAATCTCATTTTAGAAGTAATAGCATAAATACCATACAAAATCCAAAGTTGGGCATTCAAAAGTTTGTATGAACAATTCACTACGAAATTTAATTGAAGGTAGAAGACTATTAGATTTTACAATAAACCAAGACTTGAATTAAAATTTAAATAAATATTTTAAATAGAAATTCAAATTCAAATTCCAAAATTTCCAAAGCTTTCCATTCTTTTTCCATTTTCTCCTCACTCCATGTGGGCCCCATCTCTTCTCTCCTTCTCTCTCCTCTTTCTCCTCTCTTCGCGAAAGTGGCCCAGCCTTCTCTTCCTTCTTCTTCCTTTCTTCTCTGCCTGCCTCGGCCACCTTCTCTCTCAAGGCCTCGCCTCTCCTTCCCCTGGCAGCCATGCGTAAACCGCCACCGTCGCCTCATGGTTTCTTCGCCTCCCTGCTTCCTGCCACCCATCCCTAAAGCCACCCCCGGACCCCGCCTTCCCTACCTCCCTTGCTCTTTCCCGCCCGCCATGCGCCACCCACGGCCCACGCCACCCCTGCCTCGCTCCGGAAGCCCCACCACCCCGACTGCCCGCTGACTCAGCCTCCCCGACACCCTCCCACCACGTTAATCGACCGGCATCAAGATCGCGATTGCCTGGCCGCCACCGGCCGCTTCCACCGCGCCGCCCTCGAGGCGCCCCCCACCTCGCCTGAGCATCCCCGCCCGAGGAGTGTCAGAGATCCAAAGAAAGGTAACAGACGTACTCAATTGGACGCAACCCAAGTCAAGACGAGATCAAGTTTTCGGTTCAGCAGATACTATCGCCGCTTTATAGAAGGATTTTCTAAACTCGCAAGACCTCTCACTCAACAAGAAGGAGAAGAAGTTCGAATGGAGTAAATTCAGGAGGACAAGCCAAGAATCGAAAGGAGATTAACATCCCACTGCAAGTTAACACTTCCAGATATTAGAAAGGATTTTGAGGTATTCGTGATGCCTCAAGACAAGGATGGTCGTGGTTTTAATGCAAGAAGGAAAAGTTGTAGCCTATGCTTCAAGGCACTGCGCCTCATGAGCGTAATTACTCGACCATGATTTAGAGCTAGTCATTGTGCATGCTCTAAAATATGGAGGCATTATTTGATCAAGAATCGCGAGATTTACACGATCACAAAAGCCCTAAGTATATATTTACTCAACCTGACCTCAATCTAAGACAACGCAGATGGCTTGAGTTGATAAAAGATTATGATGTTGGAATCCACTATCATCCAGGAAAGGCTAATGTTGTAGCTGATGCCTTAAGCAGAAAAAGTCATTGCAATAACTTGATGATACAAGTTCAACAATGCACTTCATGAAGAGTTTCAACCTTAATTTAGAAGTAGTAGAGGAAGGATTCCTAGCTACTTTGGAGGTTCACCAACCTTACAAGATCAAATCAAGGCTCAAAAGAGGATAAATATGTTAAGGATATCAAAGAAAATATGAAGAAAGGAAAAGCACCGTGATTTTCGTAAGATGAAGAAGGTATCCTTGGTATGGAAAGAGAATTCTTATACCCAGAAGAAGGAAATAAAAGAGTTAATTTCAAGGAAGCTCATGAATCGATATTCAATTCACCCGAAGTACAAAGATGTATCAAGATCTTAAAGAAAGATACATGTGGACCAAGATGAAGAGAGAAATTGTCGAATATGTAGCCTTGTGTGATGTATGCCAATAGTTAAAGGTAACATCAAAGACCGGACTCCTGCAACCTTTGCAGATACCCGAGTGGAAATGGGAAGAAATTGAATGGATTATAAACCGATTTCCAAGAACTAAATCGTGGTATGACTCAATTTGGGTTATTGTGGACCGATCGACAAAGGTCGACATTTCATTCCAAAGAAGACCACTTATTCTCGAGATAGACTTGCAGAGTTATATATGTCAAGAATTGTGTGTTTACATGGAGTTCCAAAGAAGATTGTGTCGATCGAGGATCTTAATTCACCTCAAGATTCTCGCGTGCTTCATGAGATTTTGGGCACCAATCTGAATTTCAAGACAAAGATATCATCCCGCATGATGGTCAAATGTAAAGAGTGAATCAAACATCGAAGACATGTTGAGAGCCCGTGCTCGCAAATAAATCAAGTTGGGATCAAAGTTTACCCTATGCAATTTTCTTATAACAATAGTTATCAATCCAGCCTATGACTCCGCTTGAAGCTTTGTATGGCGTAAAATGCAGACACCGTTGTATTGAAAGAACTGGAAGGACTAGTCTTTGGACCAGATGTGTTAAGACAAGCAGAACAAGTCCGTCTGATTCGTGATGATTAAAAACAAATCAAACAAGACAAAAGTTATGCGGACAATCAAGAGCATTAGAATTTGTACCCGAGATCATGTGTATCCAAGGTTTCACCTCAAAGGGATGCGCTGCTTCATCGCATCGAAGCTTGCTCCAAGATTCGTTGGACCATTTCGTGGTAGCAAAAGGGAGAAGTTGCTTATCGCTTGAACTTCCACCCCGCTTGTCAAGTGCACAACGCCTTCCATGTGTCCCGCTTAAGAAAGTGCCTGAGTGCCGTAAGAGCAAATGCCTTTAGAAGAAGTATCTTTGAAGGAGGACCTATCTTATCCAGTAGTATCCACAAAATTTTGATGAAGCAGAGCCAGACAAGAAACAAGAGCATCAAATTCAGAAAGTGCGGAGTAATCATACAGAGTCGGCAACTTGGGAGCGAAGATCTAAGAGCGTAGTTCTATCTTTTCCTGTCGTCCGAATCTCTGGGTCTAGATTCATTCTAAGGGGTAGGTTTGTAACATCCCAAATTTTGAGTTTTGAAAATTTAAATTTCAAATAAATTATTTTGAAGTAATTGGCTTTATTTGGATTTTTCTCGGCTTTTCTCGAGTTTATTTCAAAGTTTAAATCAAGAAAATATATTTTAAATATTTTATAAAAGCCAAAAGTGTTCATTTTATTTTTCCTAAACTTCCCAGAATTTTTAAATAATTTTTGAGAATTTTCTGAATTAAAATTAATTTTAAAAGATAAAAGGAATTTTATAAAATTATTAAAAGCAAATCTGAAAATAAAAATATTTTTATTAAGTCTAAAATGTTTCCAGGAATATTCTATAATTTTTCTGGAATTTTTAGATATTATTTATTATTTTTCCTAACAAATATATTGTTTCTAGTATTTTCTGAAAATCTAATCCGAAAATAAAATCAATTAAATCTCAGGCCGCCACGTGTCGCTCATCCGACGGTCGATACCCCTTCGTTGGATTTAATCTGCATACACTTTCATTAAAATCCAGCGGAGATTGATTCACTTGCCACGTGTCAAGCATCCTACCGCACTGCACTCTTCACTTCTTCTTCTTCTCACCGACATGTGGGCCCCACATGTCATATTCATCTTCAACCTCTTCTTCTTCCTCCTTCCCTCTCTCTCTCCCTCCATTAAAGCCGAACGGAGCTTCAAATTCTACCGCTTTCCACTTAATCTTCCGATTGATTATGGAATGAAACCCCTAATCACTCCTCCCTAATCACTGCTTCCTCTTTATTTCTCCCTTAATCACTACCGAAATCTCTTCCCATTCTTTCCCTACCGGCCTCCCTCCATTTGCCCTATAGCACCTGGGAGCCTTTGGCACCGCACCACCCTCCTCCATCTTCTACTTCACCCTACCGCCTAGGGTTCCCCCTCTCGCCGATAGGCGCCACGGCTCTTCTCTCCACCGCCACCTCCGCCGCCTTGGTCCCGCCGCCGTGAGTGCGCCGCCACTTTTCCTTGCCGCCCATCGCCGACCGCCACGGCCGCCGGCGCCGCCGCTGGCCCCCGGGCTGCCCGCATCACGACTCGCTGCGGCTCCACGCCCGGCTTTGTCCACGTGCCGCCACCGCGCCCGCATGGCGCCATGTGGCCGGGCGCCACGCCGAAGCCCGTGGTCCGTGGATCCGCCCACGGTAGACCGACCCACCGTCATTCAAATAATTTTTCCTCCAAGAAAATTCAAAATGATGACGCTATTAATGCTATTTTTCAAGATAAAATAATTCGGAAAATCGTAGTAGAAAGCTTAGTCATGCAACATAAACTTTTGTAACCTTGATTGGGAAAATATTATGTCTTTGATTTAGACTTTTGTTTAGAAATTTAGTGGCATTGATGTTGCCACTAATCTTTAAAATAAAATAAATGTGAGAGTTGGTTTAGATCGCATGGTAAATTGGTTTGGTGCGCTTAGCACGAGAACTTGTAAAGTGTATGTTCCGCCTAGTCAATTAAGGACCGACGCTTGTGTTTGTCCGCATCGAGCACTACCGCACAACCACATGTCTATATGGGTACGACCTAGCCGACTAACTTATGATAGTTTAGTCTAGGTGCCACCAGGGAAAGTGGATGCTGTGGTACGGTTATTCACAGGAGGGACAGGTTTATCGTACTCATACGGCGAAGAGGGGCTTGCCTAGGTGGTTTAACCCTTCAACGGGAAACCTCAATGTGGTAAATGCTAGACTAGAGTAAGGTAAAAGCTTTGTGATAATTTATCCGGGTCTCATGCCAAAGGAAGCGTGTTGACTATTAAGATGACTTATCTCTTGTGGGTAAAGTTGTGCAACCTCCGCAGAGTGTAAAACTATTCGAATCCGTGCTCACGGTCAAGGGCTGGCAAGGAATGCATACACATGGTAGATCATTGTTTTTGGTTTTAAAAATAAAGATTTGGGAACCGAGAGTGGTTGTAACTTCGAATTGTGTCCCATGATATAGCCAGGTGGGTGGTGTAACCCGTGGTTTTGAACTTTGGCGCTAGCCGACTCAAGTGTTGTTGTAACCTTCACTATTTATCTTGATAGATTTTGTTGAAACAAACACTTTGCTAAATTGATGCCTTTAAAGATAATTAATGGTATTTGAAATAAAATGTCGCAGCAAAAGAACCATATAACCCGCCTTTGCTAAACCTTGCATCTAATGCATTTTCCCAAGACTTATGGAGTACTTTATGTACTCACATACTACACTTAAAATAATACCCAGTATGAAGCTCAAGATGGAACGCTCGACACGGAGCTTATGGATTCGACAAGGCTTTCAGGAGTTCTAGGTCTGCTTCCCACCAATTGCCCGTGGCGAATTGATAGGGTCTTCCATTGATTTACTTTTGCTTCCACTGTGCTTTATCTTTTGTGTGAGTGCGATGTCTTGTAACCTCGTTGTAATAAAGGTCTTTCGACTGTCTTTCTTTATTAATGTAATTTCGTTGTTGGCAATGTAATCATCATCGCTTAACCTGTGTGCACTAGCTTTGATCCGGGACTAGTGCAGTAATACACGAGGGGCGGATTTGGAAATCCGGTCCCGACATGCTAACACTCGAGTTTCCCTGTGTCTTGAGTTCGATCCCGTCAACCCTTTTCGCTTTATTTCATTTTCCTTTTGTTCAAATCCTTTTAGTTAGGAAACATTAGGAAAAATTGGAAAATAATTTATAGAAGCTAATGAGTTTAACTAGGATATAAATGAGGTTAGTTAAGATTTAAAATTTGGATCACCCATAAAGGATTAATATGGTTTAAATGATTATATGAAAGACTAAATATAAATTAACGACATTGATAAGGAAAACAACCTCGTTAAATGCCCAAATTTAATAAAGATTACCCTCAATTAAAATATAAACAAATATGCCCTAATATTTATCGTGCCACCATGAAATAAATATTAGTGGTAGACTTTGCTAAATAACAAAATATTAGAGTGTAACTCGCGAAATGAGTCTTGTCTTGATGAGTGAATTGAAATAAAATAAGCCTAATAATAACTAAAGTATAGACCAAATGCCAATGGTTCTATTAATAAAATTTTAACGAGATTTAGTAGGTAATAATATCGAGCATGGTTCATGTAGTAAGTTAGGACCGAACTAATGTGTCCTAATTCAAAATAAGTTATGCTTAGTAATAACTAAGGGTACATAAAATGTCGCACCACAAAATTCGTCACCGATTCTAACATTAATTCGTAGCAAAATTGTATACATCGCATCTAGCATATGCCCGGATATTAGTGCTTGGCAAAATACACCAATTCATTGGTCTAACCTACCTCATGGAACTTCCTCGATAAATGCAAAATAATAAAAGAAAGTTATTAATGTAAAGACCCAGTTGTATTATACTATCAAACTTGCCTCAAATCACACATTAACCCATAATAAAACCAAATTGAGTTTATTCGGATTTATTTGGATCTTTGAGTTATTTGCTTTATTTGGATTCACCATCTAGCAGAATTAGAAATTGGAAGTCGGAAGACTCAAGGATCAAGCGAGGTCAAGCTCAAGAGAAGGTAGAGACCATAAGCTCAAGATGAAGCATTGTGAGCTCAAGATCATGTAAACCGCCAAAGTAGTCAATACTTTGATCATGTTGAACCCACATTTTCAAATTACTTTTGTTTAAATTATCAAATTGCATGTTGTTATTTTATGTACAAATACATGCTTAATTCAAGATTCTAGTTATATGCCATTGTTTGCCTTGATTAATATTACACCCCTTGTTGAATATTTGAATATATGATCCTTGTCGCCTAGCGAAATTATGATAGTAACCTTTGAAAATAAGTTCTAAATTATTACGCCATGTAGTGTTGCAAGATATTCATGGGCGTGAGAACGCCCAAGCATCATTTTCAATCATGAGAAATCGTTTGGGCGTCATGGTGATAATGACTGTATTTGTGTTGATATGATTATTTTATGCTCCCAAAAACCTCAACTTGCTTGAATATCCGCGATGATTTAATGTATGTGGTGCGGAGCACAAATATGGAATGTGGTAGAACCGCCTGTAATACTAAGGATCTAATCTTGTCATGTAGCCCGTAAAACAAGACAACCACATGTATGTAAATTACAACTTGGCTAAGTAGGCAGATCGACACTCCCGACTCATCTCACCAGTGGATAGACGGTTATGCAAGGGCAAGGAGGCCTAAAGGGACACCGAGTGGAGGGTGACGCTCACCACCGTATTAGCATTGAGGGAGAGGAGCCCATAATGCCGGTAGCCGTGGTGAACATCCCAACGATGGGACCCACCGCAGTGGGCGCTTCCCATAGGGTGAGATGACTAGAGGAACTAGATATCCTCGAATGTCATGTGATATCTATTTGACCACCGACCATGGAATCGTGGGCAATGTGGATTATCGCCAGGTGAAAGTGTACAAACTCGCAGTCAAAACTATTCGAATAGCCGTGCCCACGGTCAAGGGCTGACATGGGAAACTTAACCATATAGTTCTCGTTCAAAATAATTTGGGGTGGAATGGAAAGTGAAGGGCGGCAAGGCCCTCGATTGTGTTGTCTCGGCGCCGCCCCGCTGGTAAGATAAGCATAATCAAGGATTAAGCATATGGTGCGTATGCCATGTAGCGGTGGATGGAATCAATCGCCATCGATATTGCATTCTCATATATTACGCTTTGTTCAACCGCTAAGTCTCGGAGGTTTTCTATGTATTACATTTCAAAAGCTAAACGATGATAAAGTCGCCGCTTTTACAAAGTAAAGTGATAGGAAGATAAATAGAGTCGTAGGAAGAGTGGATGACCTGTGGTAAATACATAACGATGATGGGTGGATTCATGACGATTATAAAAGAGAATATTGAAAAGGGTTTAGGAGAAATAAATCGGTGGAGCCTATATGAATGGATGTGTTAGAAAGATGATTTAAATGATTTTGGAAGATTAGAGTGCAAAAGAAATTGTTGGATTACGACACTAATATAAAGTCTTGAGAGATGTTAGTAATAATGTGATTGATAGGATTTGATTAAAATACCGAAGGATGAATTGAATTTTGGGTACATCGGAGGAATAATAATTACCGGAGTATAACTGGATCAATGATTTTGGAGAATTAGAAGAGTAAAGGCAATTGTTGGATTAAATGATTAACAGAATTGATCTAGATAGGTGATTTGAAATTGAGGAAATTTGGAGATATGATAATTGAAGCATAAACTAGATTGATGATATTCTGATGCAGAGGTATTGATGACTTAGTTAGAGATAAATAATGAAAATAAGGGTGATTATGGAAAGAGCAATTTATGGTTTTGGATCATTAGCGTAAATGATTGATTTGTTAGAAAGTTCTAATATGAATGATGCTCTGGGATTATTAAAAAGTAATCCTATTAGGAATCATTGGAATTGTAGTAGGGAGTTGGGAATATTGATTACAAGATTGGACTAGTATGAATTGAATATGGAAGACATTGGTGGATTCAAAATGAATATATATATATATATAAAAGGTTTGATCGGTGGGTTAGCTAAATGATGCCACTCATTGTTTGGAGTCTTAGACTACATTTAGTAAGAAAATTGTGTCTGGAGAATTAAGTCAATTATGGCTTTTGGGGAGTGAGTCAATTTGGCAATCGCTGTGGAGTTCTAGGTAGCGAATAACACTATGGTTTAATAATATGCTACCAAAAGCGCTCCGCAAATAAAGCAACCCGAGCCTTCCTTGATAAGCCATGCATACTATATAATTGCATTCTCGTATTGGCTCATGAGCACGGTGGTTAGTGTGCTCACACCGCCTCATAACAAAATCCGTAATCGTGAATCGATCACTACGCATCACAATACTTGGGTCTTGAAGGCAAAGAAGATGAAGATGTCAAGGGTTAGGTCGCGAACCTCCGCTTGGTCGCCTGTGGGCATGTCCCAAGGTCCCAATGTGTGCTTCGCTTTCCGTCATGCAATTTATTGATTTCGCCTAATCGCCCATGAGTAAGTTTACTATTTTATTTATGCTTCCGCATGGTATGTATTTGATATTCATTTTCAGAATCGTGAGCACTATCTACCGATCCGTGGAATAGTGCATTAAATCACGGGATTCGTGATGGTAAAATCGGCCCCTGTGATGTGGTATCGAGCATATCGACGCAGTGTCGTGACCTAGTTAGCCGGCCGTTAGTTCATGATTAGAATTATTTTCTCAATACCTAATTTCAAGAATATAGGTTATATTGCTCAAATCTCTCTCTCTTAAATGATTCCTCTCATCTATATGTCGCTTAACCATTTCTACTCGTGCTCTCTTACCCCGAACTCAAAAGGATGAAAATTGAGTTCTTCAAACTCTCCTTGAGAACCTATATCGGCCAATAGTCATGACGCTTGAATTTAAAGCTTTTTTCAAAAAATATCCTTGAGGATCGACTATTAAGTTGTTTACTAAATTCATTTTCAACCTCATTTTGACAAACCCGACCTTCCGAGGAAATTTTCATAAGTTAAACTACTTACCAAAACTTATTCAAAACTTTACCTTGGTTTCTCAAATAGTTCAAAACAGTTATTTCTTGAAAGCTTCCTAACAAGGACTTTGTGTTTCAAAATAGATCATAAGGGTTAACCTTGGGGTGTTACCTTTGAAAGAGTTATGTTGGTGAAAACCTATTTCCGCTTGGTTTTATCACCCTAGTTAAAAGAAAATCTTCATTTTGTTACAAAGTTTCATTGAAATAATAATATTAATAATGATAATGCCGAATAAGAAATGATATCAAGCCAATCACCTCCAAATACTTTCCTCTTCTTTCTATTGATTTGGGAAGAAAATTTTGATCCTCATCTCGCACTCCATACTCCAAACAGTTAAGGTTAGAGCGTTGAAGATCATGAAGATAAAGTGGTTGCTTTAAACAAACTATGCAGATGAACCTTGCCCCTTATGTGTGCTTCCGAATAGACGTTGTATTGTTGCAAGATTTCACTTTGCCCCTGTAATCGCCTTCTTGCCCTCGGTGTCCTATTTCACACAGAAAAGCTTGCTTTCAAAATTTGTGTGGTTCCGTCACCTCTGGGTATACTCTTAAAATTTTAATGGGTTTTAGATATCTTATCTCACGATGTGACACTCATCTCATGTCAAGCTTCCCTCACCTTTCTCGAAAACCCTACTAGGCCCAATGGATGGAAGCAAGACCACTACCACAACAAGAAAGAAGGAAGAATAATAATCGATGCTCGAATAGCCCCAACCATGTGTACCAACCATCGCATGACTTCACTCTACGAGAAGGACCAAAGAGAGGGTACCATCATGAAAATAATAGCATCCTCGACTAAGCAAAGGCACTTAAGAAGAAAGGCAAGTGTTTCGGATATGGCGCACCAAGGACATTATGTGAAGAATTGTCCCATCAAGGAAAAACAAGCTAATAATGGATGCCGTCACCATCGCCTCAACTCCGATTTAAGGAGAACCCATTGCAAAAGCTTTGTCACCGATCGTGAAGCTACTAATCAATAATATATGTAGTGAGGTGGCAAAGCCGACATGTCGCACAACACCGCCTCCACTACGACAACTTGGACAAGGAGCTCGTTTAATTGTGGACAAACCGACATTACTACTACAATTGCCCAGCCTCACCGCTTATACTGCAAGAAATATCATTATCCTGATGATCGCCACAACTCTAATAGCTTGTAGGCGTAGGGAGACAGGGACATGAGAAAAGTCAATGTACAATTAGCGCCTAACACAAGAAGACCACCCGCCAGAGAATGTCCACCAAGAAGATCACCTGCTTTCTCCGCAGGGCGACGAGACGCCCAAGGATTGCTTCATGAGTCCGCTAGGTAGCCGATACAACGAATGAGTCTTCAAGTCGCCATAGACTGTTATGCCCGGTTAGAAAGGGCAACTAATGTTAGATGTCATTTATTTTAAGGGGGTAGCAAGAGTAGACCAAATGTTGAAGGCTACTATGACGGTAATCACTTTTGGGAGTATCGATATGATGTATGCCTACCGGAGATGCAACGGTTTATGTTTGGCCAAATCAAACCGTAACACGAGATCCGCAGCAAAAATCTTCAGAGGGAATACGAGATGTACCCTTAGCTAAAATCATCACCACAAACCCTAGAATAGGGCAAGACCTAGCAAAAGTGAAAGACCACCCTATAAAATAACCATCACACCTCTCGCATTCCTTAGGCCCTCTACCCCTAAGACATGCATCTACTCACCTATCGTTGTAAAACTCTACAACCGATGTCCACCAAACAATGCGACTACTTCATTCGACTATCAAGTGAAGACAACAATGTCAAGAACAAGTATTTGAAAGTTTACCCATCTAGGAGAACAAGGTTTTCTCCCCTTTACTTCTCCAAGTTCTAACCTCACAGTGATTCTCCTTTATGAAGCTAAAGGAATATACGTAGCAACACCGAAACCCTTTTCAGCCAATATGACCTCACCTCCTTTCTTTCTATTTACCTAATCTTTGGTCTAGATTCATTTTAAGGGGTAGGTTTGTGACATCCCAAAATTTAAATTTGAAAATATGAAGCTTTTGAATTATTTTGTCATATATTTTATTTGAATTTGATTTTTATAGTGTTTCTAAAACTTGGATGAGATTTTGATAATTAAAGAAATTCATGAAAACAAAACAAACATTAGTAATGCTATAAAAGAAAATATGCAAATAATAGAAAACTAAAATTTTAAATACTAATCAAAAGATGATCCAAGATTCGGGAGAAACCCGAGTTAAAATATAGAATCTCATTTTAGAAGTAATAGCATATAATAAAATCCAAAGTTGGGCATTCAAAAGTTTGTATGAACAATTCACTACGAAATTTAATTAGAAGACTATTAGATTTTACAATAAACCAAGACTTGAATTAAAAATTTAAATATTTTAAATAGAAATTAAATTCAAATTCCAAAATTTCCAAAGCTTTCCATTCTTTTTCCATTTTTCTCCTCACTCCATGTGGGCCCCATCTCTTTCTTCTCTTCTCTCTCCTCTCTTTCTCCTCTCGCCGAGTGGCCCAGCTCTTCTTCTTTCCTCTCCTTTCTTCCTTTTCTTCGCCTGCGCGCCTCTGCCACCTTCTCCGCCAAGGCCGCTTCTCCTTCCCCTGAGCCCATGCAAACCGCCACCGTCGCCATGTTTCTTCTCCCCCGGCTTCCCTGCGCCACCCAGTCCTTAAAGCCACCCTCAGACCCCGCCCCTTCCCTACCTCCTTATTTCGCCCGCCATGCGCCGACCGCCACGCCGCCTGCTCGCTTCCCGGCCAAGCCCCACCACCCCCTGACCGCCCTGCTGACTCCGCCTCCAGACACCCTCCCACCACAAACCGACCGTGCATCAAGATCGCAGATTGCCTGGGCCGGTTGCCTCCACCGCGCCGCCACTCCCTCGTATGCCCCGGCCATTCCTCGCCTGAGCATCCCCGCCTCGAGCCGCCCCAACCCCGGCCGAACTTCTCCACCCCAACTGCCGGCGACGTGAACCTCTCTCCCCGCTACCACGCCGGGCCGCCATGGCCTCTTCCCGCTCAACGGATCGCAGGAGACTCTCCGAACCCCTCCTCGCTTCGTGCCTGCTTGCTCTCTCCCCACACCGCACTGCCGCCTCTTCCACCTCACCGCCGGGCGCCTCTGACCGCCGCCGCCACCTCGCCGCCCCTAACCGATGCCGCCCCGTAGCTAGAACACTTTCTCGACCCATTTTGGTCAGCGCCCCCACCTCCGCCGCCCCGAATGGCGCCACCTTCCTCCTGCCTCGCCCAAAGCCGCATGGCGCTCGCCCGGCAGCTGCTTCCGCCTATGCATCACCGTGATTCCATCTCGAGAAAACGGAACTTAGCCACTAGTCCTCACTAAAAGGCGCAACGGTCCACGAGAAGGCGTTGTTCACCGCCGTCTTTAGCTCGCTGCGCCGGTTCTCCGGTGTCGCCGCCTTCGGCAGCCGCTTGCTACCCGCTGGCATCATCGGGTGATTCCATGTCGAAAAACGGAACTTAGCCACTAGTCCTCAAAAGGCGAACGGTCCACGAGAGATTTGTTCACCGCCGCTTTTAGCTCGCGCCGCTGCCTCCTGGCGTCGCCTTCGCCCGCATCATTGCTACCCAATGCATCATCGGGTGATTCCATGTCGAGAAAACGGGCACTTAGCCACTAGTCCTCACTAAAAGGCGCAACGGTCCACGAGGCGTTGTTCACCGCCGCATCCGCCAGCTCTGCGCCGTGGTTCTCCTGGTGCCGTCTTCTCCGGCCACATTCGCTATGCATCACCGGGTGATTCCATCTCGTAGAAAAACGGGCACTTAGCCACTAGTCCTCACTAAAAGGCGAACGGTCCACGAGAAGGCGTTGTTCACCGCATCCGCTTCTAGCTTGTTGCGCCTGTTCTCCTAAGTGCCGCCGCCCGGCAGTCATTGCTTCCGCCTATGCATCACCGTGATTCCATCTGAGAAAAACGGAACTTAGCCACTAGTCCTCACTAAAAGGCGCAACGTCCACGAGAAGGCGCGTTCACCGCCGGTCTTTAGCTCTGGCGCTGTTCTCCTAAGTCGCCGCCCAGCAGATTCGCTGTTATCCGGCTATGCATCAACCGGTGATTCCATGTCAGAAAAATGGGCACTTAGCCACTAGTCCTCACTAAAAGGCGCAACAGCCCACGAGAAGGCGCTTGTTCACGCATCCGCTTCTAGCCTGCTGCGCATGTTCTCCTGGTGTCGCCGCCCGGCAGCCGCTGCTATCCGGCTATGCATCACCGGGTGATTCCATGTCGAGAAAAATGGGCACTTAGCCACTAGTCCTCACTAAAAGGCAACGGTCCACGAGAGAAGGCGTTGTTCACCGCCGCATTCCGCTTCTAGCCGCGCTTCTCGGAAGTGTCTGCTTCCCGGCAGTAGCTCCGCCACATCTGCTATGCATCACCGGTGATTCCATCTCAGAAAAAACGGCACTTAGCCACTAGTCCTCACTAAAAGGCGCAACGGTCCACGAGAAGGCGTTCACCAAGATCCGCCGCAGCCTGCTGCGCCGCGGTTCTCCAGTGTTCGCCCGCAGGCAGTCGCTACATCTTGCTATGCATCAACGGTGATTCCATCTCAGAAAAAACGGGCACTTAGCCACTAGTCCTCACTAAAAGGCGCAACGGTCCATGAGAGAAGGCGCTGTTCACTATGTCGCCACATACGCCAGCCTTTGAGGAGATTGACAGCCAGACGCCTCACTTCCAGCCTACCAAGACCGAGACTCTCCGTGTCACCATCCAGAGCCAGAGGCGAGTTCGAGCCGAGACGCCTCGAGCTGTGCAGCCTGCCTGCAGGACTACACGCCATCTTCACTGCACTCACCGCCGCCCCGACAACACAAGGCCGACGCACGTGACCCCGATCATAATCACACAAGAAGAGTGTGCGGCGCCCCAGTCCGCTGTTCGACATCGACATCGGAGACTCCAAAGAAGAGACGCAGCCTGCTCGCTCGCTCTCGCCTCCGCCGACCGCCTCAAAGAAGAGCGACCATCTTCACTCGCCTCTGCAACCGCCCGAGTGGGTTGTAGGTCGCGCCATGTGGGTATCTTAGAGGAGGATCCAGAGGAGGATCCAGAGAGGACCCGAGGAGCTTGTCTTCGAGGAGGACAAGTAGTTGCAGATGAGTACCCAAATAAATTGTTTACCTTCTTTAGAACGCTTAATATTATGTTGGTAGTTAGATGGATCGTACTAATGCCTTGTGCACTTGTGGTACAGCCCATTCTCAAAATTATATTAATTTCAAAGATAAAGTTTCTTCCAAGTTGTTGTTGTGTTCTCTCTGTGTGTTGGTTTGGGATGTTATTTAGTTTGCCCCTTGCTTCTTACCGTACATTCCCCTTATCTTTGCTCGCTCGCTGCCGCCAGATGGTGAACACAAGGAGCAATGCCGGTGATGTACTGTGGTGCCAATGTCACCAGAGAACAATATGCCGCCACCCCCGCTCAAGCTCCTAGCATGGAATGATGATGACCATGCAATTGTAACCGCCCAAGCCCCGCCCGTAACTGCGCGCAAGAAGTCCGCAGTTCTTCGTGCACCCCACCAAGCCGGGAGAGTTCATGAGAACCGCATCGCCAACCTTTTCGTGCGTAGATCCAATGGAAGCGTATGATTGGATCAAGGACGGAGAGGAAGCTGATTTTAGCCCAAGGCAATGATAACGAAAGTGCTTTATGCCGCTCATCGCCTAAAAGGAATCGCAGCGACTTGGTGGAAAATTATCGCTACCGCCATCGAATGTGCGACTATCACCGGCTGAATTTGAGGAAGCCTTCCGATCGCACATGTTCCTACCGGAGTCATGGAAATGAAGAGGATGGAATTTCATAAACCGCAAAGAAGGAAACCTTAGTAGCTATGCACCGAATAGGTTCACCAACTATCCGTATGCTCAAGATGTTGCAACCGATGCAAGAAAAACTGAGGTTCATGCAGGACTTGAACCCAATCTCAAGGTGCACCGGTGTCAAATGATTTCAACTTTCCAAAGATATGGTAAACAAGGCCATAATACAAGAGGAAGCTCAGCTGTCACCAGATGAGGTCCGAAGAGGAAGTTTCAAGCTCAAATAGGTGCAAGCAGCTTCCGACCGCCCTAATCCACCTCACTTCAACAGCCTCTCCAGCAATGTGCCGAGGACACCATTCTGACCTCGCCCGATTCCCCAAGCTCCTCGACCAATAATGCGCCCGCCAGTAACAAGACTTCAATGGTCGGAGGCAAGGTTATAACCGCAAGAACATGGGACATTATGCCAATAATTGTCCACGTAAGCGCCACCAGTAACCCCTGCTCGCTTTAACTGGGACTACACCAACCGTAGCCCCACTTGTAGGACAAGGCCGGGAGCACCTCGCACTCCAAGGACTCACAAGCAAAGGAATGAGGGCATGTTAATCATGTCACCGCAGTAGCAGCCAGATGCACCGACGCCGCTCGGTAAGTTTCTTGTCAACTCGCACTGCATCAAGATTATTTGATTCTCGAGTCGATTCTTTGTGTCAAAAGATTTTGTGGAAAGATATAATTGGGATGTGCTTGCTAAAGAACCCTATGCTAGTCCAATCACCCTAGAATGAAATGAAGACTAGTACGGTTTGCCCTAGAGCAACCATAGATATAAATGGAGTAAAATTCTAGCTAATTTAATTATAATAGACCCAAGAGCCTAGATGTAATACTTGGTATGGATTGGTTAACCAAGTATAAAGGGCGTATAGATTGTGCCAATCGTGCCATCACTCTTACCAACTCAAGGAATTCAAGTGAGGTACAAGTCAAAGCCTTCTTCACGTAATAATTGTGGATTGAACAATTGAAAGGATTAACACCGAAAAGGTGCGATAGTAAGGAATATCCAGATGTGTTTCCGTAAGATTTGCCGTGAATGCCACCGTAAAGAGAAGTTGAATTTGTTATTAATCCGGCACTGAACGGCTCCGATTTCAAGAGACCCCACCGATGTCCGCAAATGATTTGGGTTAAGAAGCGATTGAGGAACCGCAAGAAAGAGGTTTTATAAGACCGAGTTCTTCGCCTGGGAGCACCAAGATTTAGTGAAGAAGAAGGATGGCGTCAGATGTGTGGATTACGATTCTCGAATGATGCAACATGCTAAGAACAAGTATCCATTGCCTGTGATTGATGATCCGCTTGATCGCTAAAAGGATCATGTGTCTTTTCCAAGATTGATCTCCCACGATATCATCAAATGAAGATTAGACCGTAAGATATACCAAAGACAAAGATTTTCCACTGATATGGACCGATGAGTT
Source organism: Bonia amplexicaulis (assembly GCA_036346245.1). Taxonomy (NCBI): domain Eukaryota; kingdom Viridiplantae; phylum Streptophyta; class Magnoliopsida; order Poales; family Poaceae; genus Bonia; species Bonia amplexicaulis. Next base: position 20,784 of record JAYGGG010000669.1, on the reverse strand, counting down.
TACAGAATGTCTTTTGATTGACCAATGCCCCGCATACTTTATGAACTGATGAATAAAGTGTTCATGGAGTATTTGGATAAGTTTGTTGTCGATTATTGATGACATTCTCGATCTACTCCCGTAATGAGGAAGAACATGCGTAATATCCGAGGATAGTTTTGAAAACTCGAGAGCATCACCGATGCCAAGTTTAGCAAGTGTGAGTTTTGGTTGAAGAAAGTAGCTTTGGGTCATGTGATTGCAGAGGAGGTCTCGAGATCCAAGAAAGGTAACAGACGACTCAATTGGACGCAACCCAAGTCAAGACGAGATCAAGTTTTCGGGTCTAGCAGATACTATCGCCGCTTTATAGAAGGATTTTCTAAACTCGCAAGACCTCTCACCACCGTCAAGAAGGAGAAGAAGTTCAATGGAGTAAATCTTGTGAGGACAAGCCAAGAACTGAAAGGAGATTAACATCTGCACCAGTGTTAACACTTCCAGATATTAGAAAGGATTTTGAGGTATTCTGTGATGCCTCAAGACAAGGATTGGGCCGTGTTTTAATGCAAGAAGGAAAAGTTGTAGCCTATGCTTCAAGGCACTGCGCCTCATGAGCGTAATTACTCGACTCATGATTTAGAGCTAGTCAGTCAGTATGCTCTAAAAAATATGGAGGCATTATTTGATCAAGAATCGCGAGATTTACACGGATCACAAAAGCTCAAGTATATATTTACTCAACCTGACCTCAATCTAAGACAGCGCAGATGGCTTGAGTTGATAAAAGATTATGATGTTGGAACCACTATCATCCGTGAAAGGCTAATGTTGTAGCCGATGCCTTAAGCGTAAAAGTCATTGCAATAACTTGATGATACAAGTTCAACAGCCTGCACTTCATGAAGAGTTTCAACGCTTAATTTAGAAGTAGTAGAGAAGGATTCCTAGCTACTTTGGAGGTTCAACCAACCTTACAAGATCAAATCAAGGCAGCTCAAAAGAGGATAAATATGTTAAGGATATCAAAGAAAATATGAAGAAAGGAAAAGCACCAGATTTTCGTAAGATGAAGAAGGTATCCTTGGTATGGAAAGAGAATTTTATACCCGAGAAGAAGGAAATAAAAGAGTTAATTCTGAAGGAAGCTCATGAATCCGGATATTCAATTCACCCTGGAAGTACAAAGATGTATCAAGATCTTAAAGAAAGATACATGTGGACCAAGATGAAGAGAGAAATTGTCAATATGTAGCCTTGTGTGATGTATGCCAACGAGTTAAAGGTAACATCAAAGACCGCTGACTCGCAACCTTTGCAGATACCCGAGTGAAATGGGAAGAAATTGAATGGATTTTATAACCGGATTTCCAAGAACTAAATCGGTATGACTCAATTTGGGTTATTGTGGACCGATCGACAAAGGTCGCACATTTCATTCCAAAGAAAGACCACTTATTCTCGAGATAGACTTGCAGTTATATATGTCAAGAATTGTGTGTTTACATGGAGTTCCAAAGAAGATTGTGTCAGATCGAGGATCTTAATTCACCTCAAGATTCTGGCAGAAGCTTCATGAGATTTTGGGCACCAATCTGAATTTCAAGACAAAGATATCATCCCCGCATGTATGGTCAAACGTAAAGAGTGAATCAACATCGAAGACATGTTGAGAGCCCGTGTTCGCAAATAAATCAAGTTGGGATCAAAGTTTACCCTATGCAAATTTTCTTATAACAATAGTTATCAATCCAGCCACGATGTCTCCGCTTGAAGCTTTGTATGGCGTAAAATGCAGACACCGTTGTATTGAAAGAAACTGGGAAGGACTAGTCTTTGGACCGATGTGTTAAGACAAGTTAAGAACAAGTCCGTCTGATTCGTGACGATTAAAAACAACAAACAAGATGAAAAGTTATGCGACAATCGTCAAGAGCATTAGAATTTGTACCGAGATCATGTGTATCTCGGTTTCACCTCAAAGGGATGCGCTGCTTCATCGCCATCGGGAAGCTTGCTCCAAGATTCGCTGGACCATTTCGTGGTAGCAAAAGGGAGAAGTTGCTTATCGCTTGAACTTCCACCCGCCTGTCAAGTGCACAACGCCTTCCATGTGTCCCGCTTAAGAAAGTGCCTCAGAGTGCCGTAAGAGCAAATGCCTTTAGAAGAAGTATCTTTGAAGGAGGACCTATCTTATCCGTAGTATCCAAATAAAATTTTGATGAAGCAGAGCAGACAAGAAACAAGAGCATCAAATTGTAAGTGCAAGTGAGTAATCATACAGTAGTCAAGCAACTTGGGAGCGTGAAGAAGATCTAAGAGCAGTAGTCCCCATCTTTTTCCTGTCGTCCGAATCTCGGGTCGAGATTCATTCTAAGGGGTAGGTTTGTAACATCCCAAATTTTGAGTTTTGAAAATTTAAATTTCAAATAAATTATTTTGAAGTAATTGGCTTTATTTGGATTTTTCCGGCTTTTCCGAGTTTATTTCAAAGTTTAAATCAAGAAAATATATTTTAAATATTTTATAAAAGCCAAAAAGTGTTCATTTTATTTTTCCTAAACTTCCCAGAATTTTTAAATAATTTTGAGAATTTTCTCGAATTAAAATTAATTTTAAAAGATAAAAGGAATTTTATAAAATTATTAAAAGCAAATCTGAAAATAAAAATATTTTTATTAAGTCTAAAATGTTTCCAGGAATATTCTATAATTTTTCTGGAATTTTAGATATTATTTATTATTTTTCCTAACAAATATATTGTTTCTAGTATTTTCAAAATCTAATCCGAAAATAAAATCAATTAAATCAGGCCGCCACGTGTCGCTCATCCGACGGTCGATAATTTCGCTGGATTTAATCTAAGCCATACACTTTCATTAAAATCCAACGCGTGAGATTGATTCACTGCCACGTGTCAAGCATCCTACCGCACTGCACTCTTCACTTTCTTTCTCACCGACATGTGGGCCCCACATGTCATATTCATCTTCAACCTCTTCTTCCTCCTTCTCTCTCTCCTCCTCCATTAAAGCCGAACGGAGCTTCAAATTCGCCGCTTTCCACTTAATCTTCCGATTGATCATGGAATGAAACCCCTAATCACTCCTCCCTAATTGCCACCGCTTCCTCTTTATTTCTCCCTTAATCACTACCGAAATCTCTTCCCATTCTTTCCCGCCGCCTCCTCCATTTGCCCTATAAATAGCACTCCTGGGAGCCTTGGCACCGCACCACCCTCCTCCATCTTCTACTTCACTCTACCGCCTTAGGGTTCTCTCGCCGCCGATAGCGCCGCCGCCGCTTTCTCCTCCGCCGCCACCTCCGCCGCCTGGTCCCGCCGCCGTGAGTGCGCCGCCACTTTCCTTGCCCGCCGCCCATCGCCGACCGCCGGCCGCCGCCGCCGCCGCCGCCGCCCCGGGCTGCTCGCAGACGCGCCTGCGGGCTCTCCACGTCGGCCGGCTTTGTCCACGTGGTCGCCACCGCCGCCCGCATGGCGCCATGTGGCCGGCGCCACGCCGAAAGCCCGTGGTCCGTGGATCCGCCCACGTAGACCGACCCACCCATCATTCAAATAATTTTTCCTCCAAGAAAATTCAAAATGATGACGCTATTAATGCTATTTTTCAAGATAAAATAATTCGGAAAATCGTAGTAGAAAGCTTAGTCATGCAACATAAACTTTTGTAACCTTGGATTGGGAAAATATTATGTCTTTGATTTAGACTTTGTTTAGAAATTTAGTGGCGATTGATGTTGCCACTAATCTTTAAAATAAAATAAATGTGAGAGTTGGTTTAGACCGGGCTGATGGTAAATTGGTTTGGTGCGCTAGCACGAGAACTTGTAAAGTGTATGTTCCGCCTAGTCAATTAAGGACCGACGCTGTGTTTGTCCGCATCGAGCACCACCGCACAACCACATGTCTATATGGGTACGACCTAGCCGACTAACTTATGATAGTTTAGTCTAGGTGCCACCAAAGGGAAAGTGGATGCTGTGGTGTACCGGTTATTCACAAGGAGGGACAGGGTTTATCGACTATACTAAGAAGAGGGGCTTCGCCTAGGTGGTTTAACCTTCAGCGGTGAAACCTCAGCGGGTGGTAACTGGCTAGACTAGAGTAAGGTAAAAGCTTTGTGATAATTTATCTGGGTCTCATGCCAAAGGAAGCGTGTTGACTATTAAGATGACTTATCTCTTGTGGGTAAAGTTGTGCAACCTCTGCAGAGTGTAAAACTATTCGAATAGCCGTGCCCACGGTCAAGGGCGGGCAAGGAATGCATACACATGGTAGATCATTGTTTTTGGTTTTAAAAATAAAAGATTTGGGAACCGAGAGTGGTTGTAACTCGAATTGTGTCCCGCGGATATAGCCAAGGTGGGTGGTGTAACCCGTGGTTTTGAACTTTGGCGCTAGCCAAGACTCAAGTGTTGGTGTTGTAACCTTCACTATTTATCTTGATAGATTTTGTTGAAACAAACACTTTGCTAAATTGATGCCTTTAAAGATAATTAATGGTATTTGAAATAAAATGCTGCTTTGTGCAAAAGAACCATATAACCCGCTTTGCTAAACCTTGCATCTAATGCATTTTCCCAAGACTTATGAGTACTTTATGTACTACATACTACACTTAAAATAATACCCGTAAGAGTATGAAGCTCAAGATGGAACGCTCGACTCACGGAGCTTATGGATTCGAAGGCTTTCAGAGTTCTAGGTCGCTTTCCTACCAATTGCCCGTGGCGAATTGATAGGGTCTTCCGCCGGATTTACTTTTGCTCACTGCTTTTATCTTTGTGTGAGTGCGATGTCTTGTAACCTCGTTGTAATAAAGGTCTTTCGACCGCACTCTTTATTAATGTAATTTCGTTGTTGGCAATGTAATCATCATCGCTTAACTGGTGCACTAGCTTTGATCCGGGACTAGTGTCAGAATACGTAGGGGCCGGATTTGGAAACCGTCCCACATACGCTAACACTCGAGTTTCCGTGTCTTGAGTTCGATCCCTGGCCGCAACCCTTTTCGCTTTATTTCATTTTCCTTTTGTTCAAACTTTTAGTTAGGAAACATTAAGGAAAAATTGGAAAATAATTTATAGAAGCTAATGAGTTTAACTAGGATATAAATGAGGTTAGTTAAGATTTAAAATTTGGATCACCCATAAAGGATTAATATGGTTTAAATGATTATATGAAAGACTAAATATAAATTAACGACATTGATAAGGAAAACAACCTCGGTTAAATGCCCAAATTTAATAAAGATTACCCTCAATTAAAATATAAACAATATGCCCTAATATTTATCAAAGCCACCATGAAATAAATATTAGTGGTAGACTTTTACAAATAACAAAATATTAGAGTGTAACTCACAAATGAGTCTTGCCTTGATGAGTGAATTGAAATAAAATAAGCCTAATAATAACTAAAGTATAGACCAAATGCCAATGGTTCTATTAATAAAATTTTAACGAGATTTAGTAGGTAATAATATCGAGCATGGTTCAATGTAGTGTTAGGACCCAACTAATGTGTCCTAATTCAAAATAAGTTATGCTTAGTAATAACTAAGGGTACATAAATGTCGCACCACAAAATTCGTCACCGATTCTAACATTAATTCGTAAGCTAAAATTGTATACATCGATCTAGCATATGCCCGGATATTAGTGCTTGGCAAAATACACCAATTCATTGGTCTAACTCTACCTCATGGAACTTCCTCGATAAATGCAAAATAATAAAAGAAAGTTATTAATGTAAAGACCGAGTCAGTGTATTATACTATCAAACTTGCCTCAAATCACACATTAACCCATAATAAAACCAAATTGAGTTTATTCGGATTTATTTGGATCTTTGAGTTATTTGCTTTATTTGGATTCACCATCTAGCGCAGAATTAGAAATTGGAAGTCGTGGAAGACTCAAAGGATCAAGCGAGGTCAAGCTCGAAGAGAAGGTAGAGACCATAAGCTCAAGATGAAGCATTGTGTGAGCTCAAGACCGCGGTAAACCGCGCCAGGCGAGTCAATACTTTGATCATGTTGAACCTACATTTTCTGCAAATTACTTTTGTTTAAATTATCAAATTGCATGTTGTTATTTTATGTACAAATACATGCTTAATTCAAGATTCTAGTTATATGCCATTGTTTGCCTTGATTAATATTACACCCCCTTGTTGAATATTTGAATATATGATCCTTGTCGCCCTAGCGAAATTATGATAGTAACCTTTGAAAATAAGTTCAGAAATTATTACGCCATGCGTAGTGTTGCAAAGATATTCATGGGCGTGAGAACGCCAAGCATCATTTTCAATCATGAGAAATCGTTTGGGCAAATATGGTGATAATGACCGGTATTTGTGTTGGATATGATTATTTTATGCTCCCAAAACCTCAACTTGCTTGAATATCCGGGCGATGATTTGGGGTCGGTATGTGGTGCGGGAGCACAAATATGGAATGTGGTAGAACCGCCTGTAATACTAAGGACTGAATCTGTCATGTAGCCCGTAAAACAAAGACAACCACATGTATGTAAATTACAACTTGGCTAAGAAGCGGATCGACACTCCCGACTCATCTCACCCAGAGTGGATAGACGTGGTTATGCAAGGGCAAGGAGGCCTAAAGGGACACCGAGTGGAGGGTGACGCTCACCACCGTATTAGCATTGAGGGAGAGGAGCCCGAATAATGCCGGTAGCCGTGGTGAACATCCCGCAACGATGGGACCCACCGCAAGTGGGCGCTTCCATAGGGTGAGATGACTAGAGGAACTAGATATCCCGAATATCATGTGATATCTATTTGACCACCGACCATGGAATCGTGGGCAACAGTGGATTATCGCCAGGTGAAAGTGTACAAACTCGCAGAGTCAAAACTATTCGAATAGCCGTGCTCACTATCAAGGGCTGACATGGGAAACTTAACCGATATAGTTCTCGCTTCAAAATAATTTGTGGGTGGAATGGAAAGGAAGGGCGCAAGGCCCTCGATTTGTGTTGTCCCGGCGCCGTCCAAAGGGTAAGATAAGCGCTATAATCAAGGATTAAGCATATGGTGCGTATGCCATGTAGCGGTGGATGGAATCAATCGCATCGATATTGCATTCTCATATATTACGCTTTGTTCAAACCGCTAAGTCTCGGAGGTTTTCTATGTATTACATTTCAAAAGCTAAACGATGATAAAGCCGCTTACAAAGTAAAGTGATAGGAAGATAAATAGAGTCGAGGAAGAGTGGATGACCTGTGGTAAATACATAACGATGATGGGTGGATTCATGACGATTATAAAAGAGAATATTGAAAGGGGTTTAGAGAAATAAATCTGTGGAGCCTATATGAATGGATGTGTTAGAAAGATGATTTAAATGATTTTGGAAGATTAGAGGTGCAAAAGAAATTGTTGGATTACGACACTAATATAAAGTCTTGAGAGATGTTAGTAATAATGTGATTGATAGGATTTGATTAAAATAATCGAAGGATGAATTGAATTTTGGGTACATCTGAGGAATAATAATAATTACCGAGTATAACTGGATCAATGATTTTGGAGAATTAGAAGAGTGTAAAGGCAATTGTTGGATTAAATGATTAACAGAATTGATCTAGATAGGTGATTTGAAATTGAGGAAATTTGGAGATATGATAATTGAAGCATAAACTAGATTGATGATATTCTTGATGCAGAGGTATTGATGACTTAGTTAGAGATAAATAATGAAAATAAGGGTGATTATGGAAAGAGCAATTTATGGTTTTGGATCATTAGCGTAAAGGATTGATTTGTTAGAAAGTTCTAATATGAATGATGCTCTGGATTAAAAAGTAATCCTATTAGGAATCATTGGAATTGTATAGGGAGTTGGGAATATTGATTACAAGATTGGACTAGTATGAATTCGAATACGTGAAGACATTGGTGGATTCAAATGAATATATATATATATATAAAGGGTTTGATCTGGGTTAGCTAAATGATGCCACTCATTGTTTGGAGTCTTAGACGACATTTAGTAAGAAAATTGTGTCTTGGAGAATTAAGTCAATTATGGCTTTTGGGGAGTGAGTCAATTTGGCAATCGCTGCAGGAGTTCTAGGTAGCAATAACACTATGGTTTAATAATAGCAATGCTACCAAAAGCGCTCGCAAATAAAGCAACCCGAGCCTTCCTTGATAAGCCATGCATACTATATAATTGCATTCTCAGGTATTGGCTCGCGAGCACGGTGGTTAGTGTGCTCACACCGCCTCATAACAAAATCCGTAATCGTGAATCGATCACCACGCATCGCCAATACTTGGGTCTTGAAGGCAAAGAAGATGAAGATGTCAAGGGTTAGGTCGCTAACCTCCGCTTGGTCGCCTCGGGCATGTCCCAAGGTCCCACCGTGCTTCGCTTTCCGCCGCAATTTATTGATTTCGCCTAATCGCCCATGAGTAAGTTTACTATTTTATTTATGCTTCCGCATGGTATGTATTTGATATTCATTTTCAGAATCGTGAGCACTATCTACCGATCCGTGAATAGTGCATTAAATCACGGGATTCCGATGGTAAAACTGGGCCCTGCTGTGGATGGTATCGTAGCATATCGATCGCAGTGTCGTGACCCAGTTAGCCCGGCCGTTAGTTCATGATTAGAATTATTTTCAATACCTAATTTCAAGAATATAGGTTATATTGCTCAAATCTCTCTTAAATGATTCCTCTCATCTATATGCCGCCTTAACCATTTCTACTGCCTTCACCCGAACTCAAAAGGATGAAAATTCAAAGGTTCTCTTGTAAACTCTCCTTGAGAACCTATATCGCCAATAGTCATGACGCTTGAATTTAAAGCTTTATTTCAAAAAATATCCTTGAGGACCGACTATTGTTGTTTACGAAATTCATTTTCAACCTCATTTTGACAAACCCGACCTTCCGAGGAAATTTTCATAAGTTAAACTACTTACCAAAAACTTATTCAAAACTTTACCTTGGTTTCTCAAATAGTTCAAAACAAAGTTATTTCTTGAAAGCTTTCCTAACAAGGACTTTGTGTTTCAAAATAGATCATAAGGGTTAACCTTGGGTGTTACCTTGAAAGAGTTATGTTGGTGAAAACCTATTTCCGCTTGGTTTTATCACCCCTAGTTAAAAGAAAATCTTCATTTTGTTACAAAGTTTCATTGAAATAATAATATTAATAATGATAATGTCGAATAAGAAATGATATCAAGCCAATCACCTCCAAATACTTTCCTCTTCTTTCTATTGATTTGGAAGAAAATTTTGATCCTCATCTCGCACTCCATACTCCAAACAAGCTAAGGTTAGAGCGTTGAAGATCGCCATGAAGATAAAGTGGTTTCGCTTAAACAAACTATGCAGATGAACCCTGTGCCCCTTATGTGTGCTTCCCTAATAGACGCTGTATTGTTGCAAGATTTCACTTTGGCCCCTGCACCGCCTTCTTGCCCTGTGTCCTATTTCGCAACACAGAAAAGCTTGCTTTCAAAATTTGTGTGGTTCCGTGATCACCCGCCTGGGTATACTCTTAAAATTTTAATGGGTTTTAGAGTATCTTATCTCTACGATGTGACACTCATCTCATGTCGCTTCCCTCACCTTTCTCGAAAACCCTACTAGGCCCAATGGATGGAAGCAAGACCACTACCACAAATAAGAAAGAAGGAAGAATAATAATCGATGCTCGCAATAGCCCCAACCATGTGTACCAACCATCGATGACTTCACTCTACGAGAAGGACCAAAGAGAGGGTACCATCATGAAAATAATAGCATCCCCGCATTTCAAGCAAAGGCACTCAAGAAGAAAGGCAAGTGTTTCGGGATATGGCTACCAAGGACATTATGTGAAGAATTGTCCCATCAAGGGAAAACAAGCTTAATAATGGATGCCGCCACCATCGCCTCAACTCCACGAAGGAGAACCAATGGTAAAAGCTTTGTCACCGATCGAAGCTACATCGAATAATATATGTAGTGAGTGTGCAAAGTTTACATGTCGCACAACACCGCCTCCACTACGACAACTTGGACAAGGAGCTCGTTTCACCCGTGGACAAACCGACATTACTACTACAATTGCCCGCCTCATCGCTTATACCGCAAGAAATATCATTATCCGGATGATCCGCCACAACTCTAATAGCTTGTAGGCGCTAGAGACAGGGACATGAGAAAAGTCAATGTACAAATAGTCCCTAAATCACAAGAAGACCACCCGCCAGAGAATGTCTCGACCAAAGAAGATCACCTGCTTTCTCTCGCAAGGACGAGACCATCGCCTCAAGGATTGCTTCATGAGTCCGCTACAACCAAGGTAGCCGAGATACAACGAATGAGTCTTCAAGTCGCCATAGGACTCGTATGCCCGGGTTAGAAAGGGCAACTAATGTTAGATGTCATTTATTTTAAGGGGGTAGCAAGAGTAGACCAAATGTTGAAGGCTACTATGACGGTAATCACTTTGGGAGTATCGATATGATGTATGCTCACCTGGAGATGCAACGTTTATGTTTGGCCAAATCAAACCGTAATACGTAGATCCGCAGCCAAAAATCTTCAGAGGCAAGGAATACGAATGTACCCTTAGCTAAAATCATCACCAAAAACCCTAGAATAGGGCAAGACCCTAGCAAAAGTGAAAGACCACCCTATAAAATAACCATCGTCACCTCTCGCATTCCTTAGGCCCTCTACCCCCAAGACACGCATCATTGCTACTCACCTATCGTAAAACTCTACAACCGTATGTCCACCAAACAATGCGACTACTTCATTCGACGATCTAAGTGAAGACAACAATGTCAAGAACAAGTATTTGAAAGTTTACGACCTATCTAGGAGAACAAGGTTTCTCTCCCTTTACTTCCAAGTTCTAACCTCACAGTGATTCTCACCCTTTATGAAGCTAAAGGAATATACGCCGAGCAACACCGAAACCCCTTTGCAGCCAATATGACCTCACCTCCTTTCTTTCTATTTCACCTAATCTCTGGTCTAGATTCATTTTAAGGGGTAGGTTTGTGACATCCCAAAATTTAAATTTGAAAATATGAAGCTTTTGAATTATTTTGTCATATATTTTATTTGAATTTGATTTTATAGTGTTTTAAAACTTTGGATGAGATTTTGATAATTAAAGAAATTCATGAAAACAAAACAAACATTAGTAATGCTATAAAAGAAAATATGCAAATAATAGAAAACTAAAATTTTAAATACTTAATCAAAAGATGATCCAAAGATTCGGGAGAAACCCGAGTTAAAATATAGAATCTCATTTTAGAAGTAATAGCATAAATACCATACAAAATCCAAAGTTGGGCATTCAAAAGTTTGTATGAACAATTCATCACGAAATTTAATTGAAGGTAGAAGACTATTAGATTTTACAATAAACCAAGACTTGAATTAAAATTTAAATAAATATTTTAAATAGAAATTCAAATTCAAATTCCAAAATTTCCAAAGCTTTCCATTCTTTTTCCATTTTTCCTCACTCCATGTGGGCCCCATCTCTTTCTTCTCTCCTCTCTCTCTCTTTCTCCTCTCGCCGAGTGGCCCAGTCTCTTCTTTCCTTTCTTCTTCCTTCGCCTTCGCCTGCGCCTGCCACCTTCTCTCGCCGGCCTCGCCTTCCTTCCCTGCAGCCTATGCAAACCGCCACCGCCGCCTCGGGTTTCTTCGCCCGCCCCGCTTCCCTGCCACCAGCCCCTAAAGCCACCCCGTGACCCCGCCCTTCCCTACCTCCTGCTATTTCCCCGCGCCCATGCGCCGACCGCCGCCCACGCCGCCTCCGCCTCCCGGCGAAGCCCCACCACCCCGACCGCCCCCCCGTGACTCAGCCCCCGCACACCCTCCCACCACGTTAATCGACCGGCATCAAGATCGCGATTGCCAGCCCGCCCGGCCGGTTGCTCCACCGCGCCACATTCTCGTGGCGCCCCCGGCCACCGCCTGAGCATCCCCGCTACCGAGCCGCCCCAACCCCGCCGAATCTCCAGCCCCAACCGCCGGCGACGTGAACTCTTCGCCGCTTCACGCCGCCGCCGCCATGGCCTCTTCCCGCCAACGGACGCGGTGAGACTCTCCGAACCCTCCCGCCTCGTGCCGCCCGGCTTGCTTTTCCCCACACCGCACCGCCGCCTCTTCCACTCACCGCCGGGCGCCCGACCGCCGCCGCCTACCGCCGCCGCCCTAACCGATGTGCCGCCCCGTAGCTAGAACACTTTCTTCGCGACCCATTTTGGCCGCCCCACACCTCCCGGCCGCCGAGCCGGGCGCCACCTTCCTCGTTTCGCCCAAAGCCGCATGGCAGCCGCCCGGCAGCTTCGCTTCCGCCTATGCATCACCGGTGATTCCATCTCGTAGAAAAACGGAACTTAGCCACTAGTCCTCACTAAAAGGCGAACGGTCCACGAGAAGGCGTTGTTCACCGCCGCTTCGCTAGCCTGCGCCGCCGGCTCCTGGTGTCCGCCGCCCGGCAGCCGCTACTACCACTATGCATCATCGGTGATTCCATGTCGAGAAAAACGGAACTTAGCCACTAGTCCTCACTAAAAGGCGCAACGGTCCACGAGAGAAGGCGTTGTTCACCGCCGCTTCGCTTAGCTCGCGCCGCTTCTCCTGGCGTCGCCGCCCGGCAGCATTGCTACCCGCCTATGCATCATCGGGTGATTCCATGTCGAGAAAAACGGGCACTTAGCCACTAGTCCTCACTAAAGGCGAACGGTCCACGAGAAGGCGTTGTTCACCGCCGCATCCGCCCAGCTCTGCGCCGTGGTTCTCCTGGTGCGTCGCCCGGCAGCCGCTGCTACCCGCTATGCATCACCGGTGATTCCATGTCGAAAAACGGGCACTTAGCCACTAGTCCTCACTAAAAGGCGCAACGGTCCACGAGAAGGCGTTGTTCACCGCCGCATCCGCCCAGCTTGTTGCGCCGCTGTTCTCCTGGTGCCGCCGCCCGGCAGCCGCTGCTTCCGCCTATGCATCACCGGTGATTCCATCTCGTAGAAAAACGGGAACTTAGCCACTAGTCCTCACTAAAAGGCGAACGGTCCACGAGAGAAGGCGTTGTTCACCGCCTCGCTTAGCCTCGCGCCGCTGCTCTCCGGCGTCCGCCGCCCAAAGGCAGATTCGCTGTTACCCGCTATGCATCACCGGTGATTCCATGTCGAGAAAAATGGGCACTTAGCCACTAGTCCTCACTAAAAGGCGCAATACCACGAGAGAGGCGTTGTTCACCGCCGCATTCCGCCGAGCTCGCGCCGCGGCTTCCCGGCGTCGCCGCCCGGCAGCCGCTGCTATCCGGCTATGCATCACCGGTGATTCCATGTCGAGAAAAATGGGCACTTAGCCACTAGTCCTCACTAAAAGGCGCAACGGTCCACGAGAAGGCGTTGTTCACCGCAGACCGCCAGCCTCGGCGCCGCGTTCTCGAAGTGCCGCCGCCCGGCAGCCCGCTGCTACCCGCTATGCATCACCGGGTGATTCCATCTCGTAGAAAAACGGCACTTAGCCACTAGTCTCACTAAAGGCGCAACGGTCCACGAGAGAAGGCGTTGTTCACCGCCGCATCCGCCAGCTCGCGCCGCGTTTCCTGGTGCCGCCGCCCGGCAGCTGCTACCCGCTATGCATCACCGGTGATTCCATCTCAGAGAAAACGGGCACTTAGCCACTAGTCCTCACTAAAAGGCGCAACGGTCCATGAGAGAAGGCGTTGTTCACCGCCGCATTCGCTTAGCTCGCGCGCCGCGGCCTCCTGGTGCCGCCGCCCGGCAGCCGCCGCTACCCGCTATGCATCACGGTGATTCCATGTCGAGAAAACGGGCACTTAGCCACTAGTCCTCACTAAAAGGCGCAACGGTCCACGAGAAGGCGTTGTTCACCGCCGCATCCGCCAGCTCGCTGGCGCCGCGTTCCCTGGCGTCGCCGCCCGGCAGCATTGCCGCTACCCGCTATGCATCACCGGTGATTCCATCCCGTGAGAAAAACGGCACTTAGCCACTAGTCGCTACTAAAAGGCGCAACGGTCCACGAGAGAAGGCGTTGTTCACCGCCGCATCCGCCAGCTCGCGCCGCTGCTTCTCCTGGCGTCGTCGCTCCAGCAGCCGCTGCTACCCGCTATGCATCACCGGTGATTCCATCTCGAGAAAAACGGCACTTAGCCACTAGTCTCACTAAAAGGCGCAACGGTCCACGAGAGAAGGCGTTGTTCACCGCCGCATCCGCGAAGCTCGTTGCACCGTGGTTCTCTCGAAGTGCCGCCGCTTCCAAGCAGCCGCTGCTTCCGCCTATGCATCACCGGTGATTCCATCTCAGAAAAACGGGAACTTAGCCACTAGTCCTCACTAAAAGGCGCAACGGTCCACGAGAAGGCGCTTGTTCACCGCCGCCGCTAGCCTCGCGGCGCCGCTGGTCTCCTGCCGCCGCCCGGCAGCTTCGCTACCCGCTATGCATCACCGGGTGATACCATGTCGAGAAAAATGGGCACTTAGCCACTAGTCCTCACTAAAAGGCGCAACGGTCCACGAGAAGGCGTTGTTCACCGCCGCATCCGCCCAGCCTGCGCCGCGTTCTCCTGGTGCCGCCGCCCGGCAGGCCGCTACCCGCTATGCATCACCGGGTGATTCCATCTCAGAAAAAGGGCACTTAGCCACTAGTCCTCACTAAAGGCGAACGGTCCACGAGAGAAGGCGTTGTTCACCGCCGCAGATTCGCGAGCTCGCTGCACCGTGGTTCAAAGTGCCGCCGCTCGTGCGCTGCTTCGCCTATGCATCACCGGTGATTACATCTCGTAGAAAAACGGGAACTTAGCCACTAGTCCTCACTAAAAGGCGCAACGGTCCACGAGAGAAGGCGTTGTTCACCGCCGCTTCGCTAGCTCGCGCCGCGTTCTCCTGGCGCCGCCGCCCGGCAGCCGCTGCTACCCGCTATGCATCACCGGTGATTCCATGTCGAGAAAAATGGGCACTTAGCCACTAGTCCTCACTAAAAGGCGCAACGGTCCACGAGAAGGCGTTGTTCACCGCCATTCTCGCCAGCTCGCGGCGCCGCTGTTCTCCTGGTGTCGCCGCCCGGCAGCCATTGCTACCCGCTATGCATCACCGGGTGATTCCATGTCGAGAAAAACGGGCACTTAGCCACTAGTCCTCACTAAAAGGCGCAACGGTCCACGAGAAGGCGCTTGTTCACCGCCGCATCCGCCCAGCCGCTGCGCCGCGTTCTCCTGGCGCCGCCGCCCGGCAGTCATTGCTACCCGCTATGCATCACCGGTGATTCCATCTCAGAAAAATGGGCACTTGGCCACTAGTCCTCACTAAAAGGCGCAACGGTCCACGAGAAGGCGCTGTTCACCGCCGATCCGCCTAGCCTCGCGCCGCGTTCTTCTATGTCGTCGCCCGGCAGCCGCCATACCCGCTATGCATCAATGGTGATTCCATCTCGTAGAAAAACGGCACTTAGCCACTAGTCCTCACTAAAAGGCGCAACGGTCCACGAGAAAAGGCGTTGTTCACCAAGTGCATCCGCTTAGCTTGTTGCCCCACCGTTCCTCCAAAGTGCGCCGCCTCCAGAAGCTTCACCGTAGTCTCAAGAAGGCTTAACTGTGTGATTCTATCTCGAGAAAAATGGACACTTAGCCACTAGTCCTCACTAAAAGGCGCAACGGTCCACGAGAGAAGGCGCTTGTTCACCAAGTGCATCTGCTTAGCTCAAGGTTCTACCTGCTCCAAATGTTGCCCGCCCGGCAGAAGCCACCGTAGTCCGGCTATGCATCACCGGTGATTCCATCTCGTAGAAAAATGGGAACTTAGCCACTAGTCCTCACTAAAGGCGAACGGTCCACGAGAGAAGGCGTTGTTCACCGCCGATCCGCTTAGCCTCGCTGCCCCATGGTTCTCCTGGCGTCGCCGCTCGTGCAGCCGCCATTACCCGGCTATGCTTGTGTTGGTGATATGCCCTAGAGGCAACATGGAGATGTTGAATATATCACATACTATGTTTATGATACATTGCTTTGTTCCTTGAAATAGACATTATCATTATTGATCAATGAGTATGTGACTTATTCATGAGACTCTTAATGCCAAAATGTTGCTATTTCTAAATGATCCCCGATTATATTTCATATGAGGAACAAATATGATTCAAAGATCAAGATATGTATTGATTGATGATCATGTCTCATGGATCATGGTATGGAGATACCAAATCAATAATATGGACATGTGTTAGTGAACATATGTTGATAGACCCGCCATGAGACACCGCAGAGATTCCATATGTCATCGCTGGTCTCAAGTAGTGTTTATGTGGAACTTTAGACTTGAGATCATCATGGTTCCCAAAGATGCGTAGTAGCTACTTTGGGACTACTAAACACTACTCCGAATCGGGTAGTCATAAAAGTAGTCTTTGGGTTTGCCATGAAACATGTAGTGGGATGAATGATCAAGATAGAATTTGCCCTCCTTATGGGAGAGATATCTCGCCCCTCGATGTAATGGATTATGAAAGTGCATGGCCATGCTAAGGTGATTGAGGAGTCAATCACGAGTTTATAATCCATCACGAATCGAGAGAGTGATTGAGCTATTAAGAGGATGACACAGTCTCGCCTTGAGCTTAATCTATATCGTGAGGCAAAGGGTTAGTACATGAGAACATTACAGTTCACCGATATGATCTTTACGATACTTTGGGGTTAATATGTCTTACTAGAGGCCGCTATTAACACGGTGACCGAAAGGTGTTTCGGTCGCGACCAAGCATACGTGAACCTGCTGTGGTCGCACACTTAACGGGTTGGAACACTAATTCAATGTGATTCTGATATGGGCTCAATTCGGATAGAGATCCGGATAGATTCCTATTGGGCCCCTCGCCCACGAGGCCCAAGTGAGGAGGTCTATATATGGAGGCGAGGGGCCGAGGAACGCACCGATAATCCCGAGCAATCCGTAGCCGCCACCGCAGAGCCAAACCCCAGCCGCCGCGAGTGCCGGTACACTCGCGATCGGCTGCCCACCGGACGGTGGATACCGGTGGAGGCGCCGCTGGCGGCGCTGATCGGCATCAACAACCCGCGATTGGATCCGCCATGGTGTGGTTGATCGCGGAGGAGACGATCGGTCGACGATCGACTACTTCCACTACTACCGACGCGCGTGGTTGGACTCCGCTTCCAACTCTTCTTCACGCGCGCGTTTAGTGGTAACGATCCATGATCCCTCCTACATGATGTTCTTGTGCGCGGTAGAAAATTTTGTTTTCGCCTCGTAGCCTACCGCGATCCATTAGTGGTATCGAGCCATCTTGCTTAGTTTATGATTCGATCGCGATATGTTGATATGCGGTTGTAATAGATTGATCTATTATGGACCAGATCAATCGGTCATAAGGGGTTGGAATATGTATGAGTTGATAGCATCATGTGGCCAAAAGATTAGTTCGCGTTCTTCTTGATGTACGCCGACTTGTTCTACCTACCGGTAACACTATCGGGCTAATCACAAGACAACAAGAGATTGAGCCAACAGATCGAGGTCTTGTGTTGCGGTCTCTCAAGCATATCGATCGCGATGATTGATGTGATTGATCTAATGAAAATTGAGACATTTTGAATGGCTCGGATTTGGGTTGATTTGATCTACCGATGAGATTTTCATAGCGATTTCATAGATGCGATCTATGTAATTCCGTGAGGTTTTCAGCTGCCCCCCGACGCATAGATTGTTATAGAAACACATTCATGTCGTATGTAGAATATGTTCTACGCTAACTTGTTTTTGCAGGAATGATGTGAATGGTATGGCATAGATGCATATGTGATGCATGTGTGTTTTGGCTGTGTGTCGATTAATCACACCTGGTTGAGGTCGTTTTTAATTGTATAACGACCGCTGTGTCGACTTGTGATGCTTGAGCCCTCATGTAATTCATTTGCTACCTATTAGTTGTAATAGTTTAGTTCTTTGCTATGGAGGCTTCAAGCATGATGACAAAGAGGACAAGAAGTGTGGCTAAGAATATCACCGTGGAACCATGGCGATGGCTACCACTACGATACAAAATGCCATACCATTCACAAGATAATGTGATTATATGCATGTGATGTTTATTTCTTGTCATACTATTCTTTCATGCCATACCAACTATGGGTTAGTTTTTCATGATAGAATAGCTTCTCTCAAGAAAAATTAAGAATTTGTTTTGATGCTCTTCCAATTGTCGCGCTTATAAGAATCATGATCATTGTTTGTAGGTCTCGCAAAGCGTAGTACCATCAACTATCTTGATTCAATAGGTGGATGCCTGACATCCACATGCATAGTATTGGTTTACTTGACAAGGCTATCAAATTAGATTTGGGCCTGGGGCATGGTGTTGGGAGTCGGGCATTGGATGCCACCCAACAAACAAGAGTCACATAAGATGTGATTAGCAAGTGTTGCTTACCCACGCCACTAGGTTTCTAGCAAAGGATGCCAAAGCTCACTAGAACTTAGATGAACATGGATCTTGACCACTATATGTCGTTAGAGGAAGACGATTACAAAACATATAGTGGGAGTATCTTTGTTAAATTGTTTAATGGAAGATCAAACATGAACATAGTGCTAAACTTTGCATATTCTTTGTTGTAGATCATGTCAACTAATGCCGCATCCGCTTTAATTTGCGATCTATTCTGAGAAAGAAAACTCAATGGAACGAACTTTTGGATTGGTATCGCAACCCGAGAATTGTTCTCAAGCAAGAGCGCAAGGAGTATGTCCTGAGTCTCCTTATCCCGATGACTTGCCCGATAATGCTACCGTGGTCGCACGGAAAGCTTATGAGAAGCAAACGAATGATTACCTTGATGTGAGCCGCCCCATGCTTGCCACAATGTCCTCCGAGCTCGTAAGCAATATGAGAATACAGATACCTACAATATCATTGTGGGGTTATGGTATGTTTGAGAACCAAGCAAGGGCCGAGAGGTTCAACACTTCAAAGTCCTTGTTTATGCAAGCAAGCTTGCGTAAGGGAACTCACCCTCATGTGATTAAGATGATTATTACATTGAGAGTCCGAAAGCTTGGTTTTCCCTTAGCCAAGAGTTGGCTACTCGATGTGATTCTTCACGCCCCTCGAGCTTTGAGCCATTCATTCAACTATCACATGAACAACATGGATGAAGACCTCACGAAGGCATGGGATGCTAAAATCACCGAGGAAAGCATTAAGAAAAGCAGCCATCATGTGATGATAATGCAGAAAGGCAAGGGCAAGCCCTATGTAAAGAAAGGCGCGTCAAAGGAAGTTAGCTCCCATGCGAGATCGCGAGCGCCTAAGGCCAAGCAAGTCAAGAAGGGCCTGCCTCGATGCATTGCTACCATCAGAAGCAATCGTGACATTGGAAAAGGAACTCCCAAAGTACTTGGAGGATCTTGAGAAAAGAAGGGAAGTACGACTCCGCCTGTATAAATGTTATAGAAATCAATCTTGCTACTTCATCTACCGATTCTGGGTATTTGATACCGATTGGTTGCTCACATTTGCAAATCGCTGCAGGGCTAAGAAGAAGTAGAAGTTTGAGGAGGAGCGGCGGATCTTCGCTGGCAATGGAGCAAAAGTTGTCATGGTATCGCTGGCACCATGCCATTGTCTTTACCTTCGTGATTAGTTTTGGAATTGAATAATTGTTATTGTGTTCCATCTCTTCCAAGAACATTATTTCGCTCATGTTTACAAGCGCAAGGTTATGACTTTAGATCCGTGAACAATGGTTGTTCTCTTTATTTCAAAGATATGTTCTATTGTCATACTCCATTGGTGAATGGGTTATATGTTCTTACCTTGAAGAGTCATCGGTCTATAACATTAATACAAAGAGGCAACGATCGAATGATTTGAATCCCACGCTTATTTGGCACCGCCGCTAGGTCACATAAATGAGAAACGATGGAGAAGCTCCATAGAGATGGTATTCGCACTCATTTGATTTTGAATCATTTGAGACATGCGAATCTTGTTTACTTGGCAAGATGACAAAAGCACCTTTCACCGGCCAAGGTGAACGGGCAAGGACTTATTAGCACTCGTGACATTCGATGTATGTGGACCAATGAGCTCAACACCTGAGGTGGTTTTCGATTTACAACTTTTATCGATGATTTTAGTAGATAT
This sequence comes from Bonia amplexicaulis, assembly GCA_036346245.1. NCBI lineage: Eukaryota > Viridiplantae > Streptophyta > Magnoliopsida > Poales > Poaceae > Bonia > Bonia amplexicaulis. The sequence goes on along the minus strand of JAYGGG010000669.1, from coordinate 593 downwards.
GGATATATCTACCGATGAAGATAAGTCTCAATCTTTGAAAAGTTCAAAGAATTCCAAAATGAAGTGCAAAATCATTTAGGCAAGACAATCAAGTTTCTACGATCCGATCGTGGAGGCGAGTATTTGAGCCATGAGTTTGGTAATCATCTCAAGGATTGTGGAATTGTTCCACAATTGACTCCGCCCGAACACCTCAATGGAATGGGGTATTCGAACAGAGAAATCGCACCTTATTAGATATGGTGCGCCCATGATGAGCCATGCTGATCTTCCGTTGTGTTTTTGGGGCACGCCTTGAAACAAACCGCCACACTAAATAGAGTTCCATCAAAATCGTGAGAAAAGACACCATATGAGATGTGACAGACAACGCCCTAGCTTGTCTTTTCTTAAGATTTGGGGATGTGAGACTTATGTAAAACGCCATAACCGACAAGCTCACCCCAACTGATAAATGCTTTATCTGCATCCTAAGGAAACAAAAGGATATTACTTATAATCAAGAAGAAGGCAAAGTGTTTGTCGCCCAAGATGGTGTCTTCTTAGAGAAAGAGTTTTCTCAAGAAGGGATAGGGAGCATGGTGCAACTTGAA
>JAYGGG010000301.1:0-41873 GCA_036346245.1 Bonia amplexicaulis | reverse complement strand
GAGTTCTTTGACCGTGGTCGGAAGGCTTTACTACCACGTTGAAGTCTACGACTCGTTGGCGTAGTCGATGGCCACCGGGCCATTTACGACCACGCTGGGCGCTAGGGTTTTCGACCACGTTGTGGCGCATGGGTCTCGACCACGTTGTGCTATACGACCACGTTGTCGCGTGGGTCTTTGACCACGTTGTGGTCGCATCGACCACGTTAGCGGGTTTGAACGTGGTCGGTAGTCGTGGCTTGGGTCTCGACCATGTTGTATCGCTGACGTTCGACCACGTGTTACGCCGGTCGCCGACCACGTTGTGGCGATCGGATTCGCCCACGTTGTCGGCGAGAATGACCGTGGTCGGTTGAGTCCATTCAAACCGGTCGTATGGGCACATGTGGTGTCCGATTATGGTGGAATCGGTCGGTTTGGTTCCTTGTGATGTTGTGGACCTTGTGGACTTGTTGGTTCATCATTTTGACAGTCTTGTTGCGGTCTAAACTCTATGAATGAGTTTTGCATACGCTTGAGTCGTGTCAGAGTGTTGTTCTTTGTGTAGAGCGGTGCTATGTGATGCTTTGTTGTCTTTGATGGTTGCGGTGCACGGAGACAAGTCTTGGTGAGGCTTAGGAGGTCGGGACTAGACAAGGGAGTTGTTGAGGTCCGAACGACGTGGAAAAGCCGAAGAGGACGTGTCGTGCGGTGGTGACAAAGATGGACAAGAAGGCGGTGGAGGAAGCTTCACGGAAGGCGGCGGAGGGGCATTTTGGAGAAATGTCAAAGCTGCGGAGGAAGCCTGCTTCACTGGTAAAGCACTGTGATCACTGGAGAAGCTCTGTGAGAGCTCAGGAGTTGGTGGTGCAAGCAGGCAAAGCGGTGGGCCGTTGCCACCGGGTAATGGGCAAAGCACGGAGGCCCGTAAAGCACCGGAGTTCTCTGTAATGGGTTGTCTGTGGAGACACATTAGCGTGAGACTATAAATAGAGAGTTAGGTCTCGTGAGCGAGTAGAGGTTGTCCCCGAGTGCTCGAGTGTTCCTCTCTATCTTGTGTGAGTTGTCTCGGTAAGAGCATGGATGCTCGTGTACCTCCGATGGAGTGGTCAGAGAAACCTCCATGATCAATGAAAAGATAGGATTCATCTCTCTATCTTCCGAATATTTTGCTCTTGAGATGTTTTGTTTGATCCGTTGCCTTCTCTTTGATCTTACCGCTTCATTGTTATTTCTTTGAGAGTTGGCTTGTATCTCTTTGCTCGAATCGATTCATACTCTAAGACCACTTGGTCAATTCATTCCGAGAGCAAAAATCAAGACAGTAATTCTTGTGTTTTTCGCTCTGCCGCCTGCTGATTTCGGATTTCGTCCGGTGACCGGCGCCACGACCACGCCTTGTGCCGCCGCTCGCTTTCTTCGACCATGGGCGCTCACATACTGCGGTGTTTTCGGTCTTCGACCACCGCCAAGTCTACGACTTGCCTGTTTTTTATCACTGCTAGCGATTTCGACCACGGGTTGAGGCTTGCCGATTACGACCGTGGTTTCTTGGTCTTACGACTTCCTTTTTCGACTGTAATTTCGGTGGTCTTTTTCAAGGCTTAGTTCTTTGACTTCATAGCTCTCTAGCTATAGGAGAAAAAGAATAGGCTGAATATTTGGGGGAGGAATTTTTTCAAGAAGGCACCATTCACCCCCCTCTGTTGCCATTTCGGTCCTTCATATTAATTTTACATTAAAGTATAAAATATTTTTTATATTTATAAATAAAATTATTAAAAAATACGTCATGTAAACTTAGACCATGAGTAAACAATCTGGCTCGAGTCGACAGCGTCTGATGGTCGTAATTTTTATTGGATTTTTCTCTAGCAAATGAACAACCTAGCTCGAGACGACAGCGGCTGATGGTCGTAATAAATCTTAAAACATGGATTCAGTGTCGGAATAAAAGGTACGATTTTTGTTGGATTTTTCTCAAGCAAATAAACAGCCTGGCTCGAGTTGGCACGGGCTGATGGTCGTAAGAAATCTTAAAACATGGATTCAGTGTCGGGCTAGAAGATACGAATTTAATACAAAAACAGTTTATTTTTTTCTAAATCTGAAAAAAATCATATTCTACATAGGTATAGATTTTTCGGCTATGGCTTATGTCTTTTGGCTGAAATTTTTAAATTTTAGCTATTTACGGTACATATTATGGAAAAACAGATATTCACTTGCAATTTTGGTTGGTATATATGTTAGATTTTTAATGTGTAGATCATTTAACTTGTAGATCCAGTCTTAAAAAAATACTTCGTTTAAAAGTTAGGTACTATAATAAAAATTAAAAATTATCAGTTTATGAGATAAAGAACAGACCCTTTGCTTCTCACCTTGTGTCCGAATGTGTATGTTGCCTTGCCGGTAAAGTAGGATAGGAAGAGGTAGCAAGTGATGTTAAGTACGCGGAATCGGGAAGAGACGTAGAATATACGGCAGACGTGCATTCTAGCCAGAAAATCAGTGCTGACTTATTTTCAAATAATTATGGAGAGAAATGTGCTTCTATATTTTTCTTAATAATAATTTATACAATTTTTAAAATATGATGAATAGTAGATAGACATTATTTATGTCTTTATTTGCTTTGAGTTTAGTACTACTTTTGTCATAGAGTAAAGCATGGAAGCACGGCTCGTATGTAGGATATAAAATTGACATAATTTTGAATAAAAATAAGGATAAAAACTACTATAGTAACCTTCAGCAATTATCTTTTCCTGCCGTGCATGATTCATGATGTTCGAAACCTAACAAAAAGGCATGATAGAACGATCCATGCTGCTGGAACCAAGATAGAGACTATCACAGCGTGATTCATGCTTGATTTGGATTGCGTTAAGTACTGATAACCTTCACAAGGATGCAGCTCGCTCCTTGCCTACTTGGCTACCGTGTGTTTCTAGGATCAAGGCAAATTTTCATCTATAGAAATAGAAGTGGCACCAGATCACTGCTATGACAGACAAATTCGACCTAAGATCCACACATCACTGAGACAATCTCACAGCAAATGTATTTTTGAAACTATGAATTTTTTCCTAATGTTATGAATGAAACTTTGTCGAGGATGAATAAATTGCTGCTTGACCTAACTTTCTCAGACGGTATTACACCACAGCACATACACATGCTAGTCTCCATCTAGGAGCACACGTCCGTGATTACTCTGCACGCAGCAACAGTTCTTGGAAGCGGTTCAAACCACCGTGAACTCTCTAGTTTGAAAAACTTAGACACTGCAAAAAATGTAAAATCTTTGTCTGGTTGACCATACAAAATATACTGTGAACACGGATCACCTGGACAAAGTGTGGCTAGCCTAATCATCTGATGTGCCCCCTGTGCAGACGGGAGCTGGAGTTCATCATACATTTGCTGGTCGGGTACCACTATATCACAAGAATCTAGACCTCTATAGCACAGTGGACTACATAAGACTCCATCAACCCGGCTACCTGGCAGACATTTCACTCGGTCCATGACTGGTGGGAGTCTGTTGTTATCTCGCTTGGAGCACTGCGAAAAACTATGGCATCGCTAGTGATTTTAGTCTCTTGGTAAATTTAAAAGGAAGAAACGTCCGTATTCATTAAGGAGGAGGCTGGAATGGATGCCAGTAGGGGCAAAGTGGCTACATGAGCTCCCAATAATCCTGTAACACCTTTAGTTTCTTCTTAGGCCAGTCCTTGGGCGCCTTTTGGTTTTCTAATCTCCCTTTGAAGTAATAGGAGGCAGCCCTCCTGCCCAATTTCAAAAAAAAAAAAGAGAGAATAAATTGCAGCGACAGTCCATCAAATTGCTGGTTGTCTTATTTACGTTCTTGAAACTTCAGTTTTAGCTTGGTATATCCTCAAGTTACTTAATTACATCAAGTAAAATTCATTTGTTCAATTAAGGATTTTTTAAAAAAAACAATGTAAGTCCTATATAATTCATATCCAATTTCTGCGTTCCCAACGATGCCTAAGGTGGTGATCATTTTGGCTTATTTTTGGTGGCTTATGGTGAAAAGCATCAGAATCGCTAAAAATATCATGATGATGAGGTTTATTTAACATAATTAAATTTAAAAATTAAAAATATAAAAATATGTTAGCCCATCACAAACAACGCAAACGAATACGGCAAAAAAAGAACCGCAAAAAGCTAAAAAAGTTAAAATTCAGAAAAGACGAAATTATAAATAGTAAAAATAAGCGGTGTTCGTTTCAAACGAGCGAGACCTAAAAATGATGGGGTAAAGTCCCCGAACTTATGGGACACAAACCGCAGAACTCCTCATCCACCTGTTCATCTACACAGGTCTATCTGACTTCTTGTTGGTGGACTTCGTTTGCTGGTCAACCTTTTGTAGGTTAGCCGTCAGGCCCGTCGCCACTCAACACGCATGTGCTCTCGCATACTCGTGGTCGTATACTCGTAGGTGAGTTCTTACATGCCAAATTAATGTCCAATAGAATATGCTCTTGTGTTTAAATTTACAAAATCTAATTTTCACATCCATGTATGTGTGTGTGTACATATTCCTTTTGACCGAACCTGACTAGTCCAGCAGCACAATCTGCACCTTGTCAAATGCTTAGTCAGACAAATGAAGATGGATATCCAAGTTATATTCTGGTCAAAGCCTTGTTCCTTCAACTGCCTCTTGTTCAGGATTTTGTAAAATCAATTTCTCCAAGAAATTCCATTGTATACAATAGTACATCACTGTCAAAGGTTCAGCCATTTGGATGTTCCCAGCTTCCCTGTTGCTAAGAAACATTACTTATGTTTATATTTTGGGGTTAGGTGAGTTTGGCTCATATGTGTGATTCCCTTCACGGTTTACTGGAGTTTTTTCCGAAAAAAAAATCGAAGAATGAACGACCACAAAAAAACTGGTAGCGCTTTCCCACTATACAAGTTCTTTACAAAAATTTAAAAAGCACAAATTTGATGTACATCGAGGGTTTGATTTACAACAATCAACTAGACAACTACTTGACTACTAACAATGGCCTCATTCTTTTATGTTGCAGCTGATGCCTTTTAGCTGTGTCTAGTAGGCCTCATCTTTTGTGTTGCAGCTGATGCCTTTTAGCTGTGTCTAGTAGTTCTGATGAATAGTATCAGCTAATATAAGTCGAAGCAAAAACTGGCTGCAAGGCCGAAAAGAATGAGGCCAATGATGCATCAAGATTTGTGCACTTTAGTTTTGTTGGCGGAGGGTCTCAGCGCTACCTTGTGCTTACGGAAGGTCTACCTCAAGCCAAGTCTTTAAGCCGTCCCGGGCGAAGTACGCGAGACCAACCCTTGGAGGGTCCAAGGCCAACCCCGGGCGAATTACGCGAGACCGGCCCTAGGAGGGTCCGAGGCCAACCCCGGGCAAAGTACGCGAGACTAACCCTAGGAGGGTCCAGGGCCAACCCCAAACAAAGTACACGAGGCCGCCCCTATGAGGGTCTAGGGCCAACCCCAAGCGAGGTACGCCATACCAACCCTGAAGGGGTCCGGGATCGAGCCCAAGGTCCCGGACGCGGCGGGGCCCGCATGGAGCAAATGATCGGAATGCCTCCACGAGTAGTTAAAACCCTAAGGGAAAAGTTGTAACTACACTGGCCTCCCCCTCTCCCTATAAATAGGACCATTGTAATGGGAGAGAGGAGGCTACTCTTGTAACCCTAATACACTTTTCTTGAATTCGCTTAGTGATTGTGCTAGTTCGAGGTCCCTTTGCATCTGTGGTGGTCTTCGTATATGACTGGAGTACTTCTAAGTTTACTATCTGGAGTCATACTGATGATAGTTGGTGCGTCGGGGCTCGAGCTCGAGTGAACCTGCAACCATCGAGTAGGGCCCAAGAAGCCAGTGACCTACGAGCACGAATCAACAAAGTACGAAGGGAAGCCCTGGCCTCAACGGCGGGCACGGGAATGAGCCGTGGGCACCAAGGGCCTGACCTTGTCCAGGCCAACCAGGCGCACGACCCCATGCTCAATCTTGCGCCAGCCCCCCTCGTGCCTCTTCGCTTCAAGGGTCTCCCACTCACGGGGTGGCCAACCTCGCTGACTGCTCGAATCCATTGAGTCTGGGTTTACAAGCCACCCCATGGCCCATGCACTTTCGGATGCCCAAAGTCACCAAGTATGTGGGGTGCTCTGACCTAGTGGAGTTCGTTCGTGTATATGAAACTGCCATCGCGGCAACAGGAGGAGAGGCTATCATGGTGAAGAGTCTGCCCTTGGTCCTCTTAGGAGTCGCCTAGTCCTAGTAACTGTCCCTACTGCCATGCTTGGTGTACTCGTGGTAGCAACTCCGCGAGAAGTTGAGCAGCCACTTCCAAGGAAGCCAGAACAAGCATGTCACATCCTCCGACCTGCACGCCCTCAAGCAAATGCCGGGCGAGTCCATTCGAGACTTCATACGCCGATTTGTTCACATCCATTACCAGTCCAAGGCATCTCCGACACAAGCGCCATTGAGTCTCATGGGAACTTCTTTTCGAACACGGCATCCCATTCTTGGGTGACCTGTTCCGCCCTCGAGGGGACCGAGCTAATCGTGGGGTTCGGAGCTGGGGTAGGCACCCGAAGTGAGAGTATAGTCTTTGACATCGTCGACATCCCATATCAGTACAATGTGATCATAGGCAGGGCAGCCCTCAACCGCTTTGGGGCGGTGCCGCACCATGCTTATCTATGTATGAAGTTGCCCGGCCCAAAAGGAGTCATCACCGTATGTGGCAACCAAGACTTTTCAAGGAGGATTGATGAGAACATCCAAGCGGCGACTCGATATGTACACTTGGTTGCCCGAGAGCTTCAGAAGATGTCCCGGGGATCCAAGCGCCTTCTCCTAGCAAATGGGTTCCCAAGCCAATGCTCGATGGAGAAACCCAAGCCGAACCCCTCTCGGAAGCCGACCCAACCAAGACCGTACTGCTCAGCACAGAACTTGACCCTATGATAGCTAAGGCTATCTTGGCCGCCTTGAGGGCTAATCAAGACATCTTTGCTTGGGGCTTGAATACCTCTCCAGTGTGCCAAGGGAAATCCTAGAACATCGACTGTCATTAAAGCCTGAAGCCAAGCCAATCAAGCAGAAGCTCTAAAAAATGTCAAGCGAGTGTCAAGCCACCGCGAGACAAGAAGTAGAGAAGCTTCACAACACTGGCGTAATCTGGGAGGTGGTGCACCCTGAGTGGTTGGCCAACCCGGTCCTAGTCGAAAAGTCCAACAAGCGGTGGCGTATGTGTGTTGACTACACCAACTTGAGTCGCGCATGCTCGAAGGATGACTTCCCGCTCACAAGAATCAATTAGCTGGTCAATGCCACTACGGGATGTGAGCTTATGAGTCTACTCGGGTTACCACCAAGTATGGATGGCCAAAGAAGACGAGGAGAAGACCAGCTTCATCACCCCCTCGAGGACATTCTGCTATGTTCGGATGGTGTTTGGGCTAAAGAATGTCGATGCCATCTTCGCTAGGCTTGTGCATAAGGGGCTTGCCACTCAGATTGGGCGCAACGTGGAGGCTTATGTGGATGACATTGTGGTCAAGAGTACTCTAGCACAACACATGCTGCCGACCTCCAAGAGACTTTTGACAACTTGTGTTGAACCGACATGAGACTTAAACTAGCGAAGTTCGTCTTCGGGGTCGAGTAGGGAAGCTTGGGGTTCCTGGTGTCGAAGCGGGAGATCGAGGTGAATCCCGCAAAGATCCGAGCCGTCCTCGACATGAAGCCCCACAAAATGTTTGCGAAGTGCAGAAGTTGACCGACAGGCTAGCCGTACTGGGGTGGTTTGTCTCTCGCTCAGCCGAGAGAGGGCTCCCCTTCTTGAAGATCCTATGGGGTTCAGACACAGTTGAATGGAATGCTGATAGCCAAGCCGCCCTTGATAACCTAAAGAACTAATTAATGTCCCCCCACTGTTGCATAGCCCCAAGCTAGGGGAGGGCCTGCTTGCTTACGTCGTGGCAACTCCCATCACCGTAAGAGCTATCCTAGTCCGGGAAGAAGAAAGGAAGCAACACCTAGGGTACTATGTGTCTGAAGCTTTGTAAGGGGCTAAGGTGAAGAATACCGAGTTGGAGTAGCTCGCCTATGCCATCCTCATGGTCTCGCAAAAGATTCGACACTACTTCTTAGTGCATGAGTTCCAGATACCGTCATCCTTCCCGATTGGAGAGATGCTTAGTAACAAGGAGGCGCCCGGGCGAGTAGGCAAGTGGGCGGCTGTCGGAACCCGGAGCAACGACTCCTAGATCCTCTGTGTAAATCGCACTAGTCCAGGATCAGCTAGTGCACACAGTGGACAACAAAGATAAATATCAACCACAATGACATTTATTAACTAAATATGGGTATGAATGCCAAAGTTTACATCCACGGCACATAAGCCAAAATTTAAATAATAGCAGCGGAAGAAAAACACCGAAACGGAAGAAGCCCACTGAGCCTGCCCACAGGCAAACGACAGTAAGACGCGGCCTACTCGTTCAGATCTTCACCGTAGTTGAAGTCGTCTTCCTCTGTGTGGATATAGCAAGGTGAGTACAAACTTGTACTCCGTAAGTCACACGGAGAAATGCAATATAATGATAAAGGCAACAAATGAAGGCTTATAGGGTTAGTTTGAGCATACAACAACATTTAAACAAATACACTAAATAGATTGAAATTGCTGAATTTAATATAGTAATTAAAAACAATAATTGTGAATGAAATTAATACCATTAGTGCAGATCCATCCCCACACTAACCTAACCACGGGAATCCCACCCGGACCATCTTTTCCAAAAACATCTCGTATGGATTCCATCCATCCACAAGCTTCCACTGTGCAACTCTGATGGATTTCATCCATCCACCAGGTTTTAATCTCTCACGGATTCCATCCATCCGCAAAGTTTTCGTAAATCATTTTGAAAAAAACAAAGTCTAATCCATGAAAAACTTTTACTCAGCATGCCCATGACCGTGGGCACAGCTACCAGGATAGATTATACACTCTGCAGAGGTTGTACAGCTTTACTCACAAGATATGATTATCTCATAATGTCAGCCATTACACGCTTCCGTAAGCGTGCGACTGAGTAATCATAACAAGGCCTTTACAATGCAAAGCCTTCAACCTGGCCAAGGCAACACTAAGATTTCACCCGAGTTAGGAATCCACTAGAGCGAGACCCCCTCTTGAGCCAAGTGAGACTTCTCATGGTCTACGCCATGCTCACTTTCAACCTACAACATGACTCAGGTTGGGACCCGCAAATTAGTCAGCCAAAACTGTTCCATCCAGCCTTGTGGTAGTACGATAGGGCTTTTACAATAGTAGCTCACAGACCGGTCCTTACTTGACTTAGGCTCAACCACATACCCCTGTGCCCAACAATCAACACTATATCTCCGAACAACAGTGCATGCCTGCACCCACCACCTATCCATTAGCCTAGGTCTAAACCAAGCTTTATATTTTATTTCAAAATATTTTATAATCTTTCTTGACTCACCGAAGTCAAGAATACATCTCAAAAGCTTATAATTTTATGTGAAAAGATATCCCAAACAAATATTATATCTAACCAGGTCTGAGCATTTGATATAAAACTCTCTAGCCAATACTAATGTACTAACTAGAGTTTGATTCTAGGGTGACGAGGTATCGAGAAATTCAATATCAATGGAGGAATTAACAAGTAGGCATAACTATATTTAAAATTGGAATTGAAATACTTGAATAAACATATACATGCAATATAATTTAAATCAACATAATTTTATTTGCAAACTAGGATCAACATGGTCAAGGTGTATGACTTGCCTTACTCGAAGACTTGGTGCTCGAAAGTTTGAAATCGAACTCTCCGGAATCGTCGTAATCTACACGCGAAGAACCAAAGCGAATAAATTAAAATAAAATCCAAAATTTATAAAATATATATTGAGGGATAGATTATGATTTTAGATGAATTTAGGAGAAAAAATCAACAGATTCGAAGTTCGTATGAGGGAGAACAAATATCTGAAAGATTTGGATATCACATGAAATGGTAACAAAATCCGAGAATTACTTTTTGAATAGTACAGTGTCAGTAGGCTACGAGGTGGCCGGTGAACGGGAAAAACGCAACCCTGGCGATGAGGCGAAGGTGGTGACGCCGGTACGACGGTGAGGGACGGCGGCAATCACGGTAGTAGGAGAAAAACGACAGTGATGGCGTGGTAGCGAAAACAAAAGGTTGGAGAGAGATAATACTGTGTATGGAATGTGCAGATGTAGGTTAGCACGGGATAGAACATGGTATGGTGAAGCTAGAAAAATTATTGTCTAAGCTGAAACTTCATCGGAGACGATACAGTCGACGTTTGAACGACGCCGGTAAAGAAAAAGGAAAAACTTGATATCTTAATGCTCGGTGAAGCGAATCCAAAACCATTTGAAAGGTAACTATCTGGAATGGTTTAGCACGATATGACGCGAATGGATTGGGGAAAAATGCCACCGAATGGATGGGGACACAAGATGCCATTGGCGGCCATGGCGAGGTGTCGGAGGCAAAAATGTGTGGAGGCTTTTTGGGGGCAGGAAGAGAACACGACGTAGAACGCAGTGAGCCAAGTCTAAGAAAAATTATGACACAGGCTAAAACTCAACAGAGACGACGAATCATCGATGGAGTCAAAAACGGCCATTTTCGCGGAAAGTTATATTTCTGACAATTGGCTCCATGAAAAATTAAATAAAAAGGTAGATAAATTGCTTAGAGGCTAGGACACGATATGACGCGAACAAAAATCAATGCGCTTACCGAAAAAGTGGTGTACATGCGAAGGCACGGTTTCAGTGTCTGGCTCAACAAGGTCGACGAGGACTCAGGGAATCTTCAATTGATGGCAATGGAAGTACGACGTAGAACGCGTTGAGGCAAACTCAACGGTATAGGCTGCCCGGCCAAAGAACATCGGATGGTGACGGAACATGGTGGAGAAGACATTCGGCGACCGGTAGGTTGACATCGGTGTTCCGGGCAAACGGAGAGGAATTAGTAGGTGGGGTTTGTGGCGAAACGAAGAGGAGAATGAGGGGAACACAATGCTCAACTCGGTTATGATGGAAAATGCACGGTCGGCTCGCAGCGAGGAGAGAAGCGACGGTGTGATTTGGCCACGGTGGTCCGGCGATGCTCCGGTGAAGCTCCGACGAATGAGAGGGAAGCACCGTGTAGAACGCGTGAAGGCGAAGCCAGTGATGTGGTCAAAAGTGGCGAAACTCCACTGTACACGACGCAAACGGCCGAGGAACGGTGCTCGGTTCATAAAAGAAAAATGGCGATTGCGGAGAGAAGAAAGGGAGAGAGGACTTGAGATTTTTGGAGATGACTGAGGATGAGGAGGGGCACCCGGTGCTCCCTTTTATAGGCATGGAGGTGGACCGGATGAGGAGATCCACGAGGGAATGTCTTTCGATGCCATGGCATATTCTCGCGAAATGGGCGCATGAAATTGGGGGCTAAGGCCGGGAATAGAAAGGTCTTGATGAGAGGATTTGAATGCCTTTGATTTCACGAAAATCCGTTGAGAAAATCATGAGCTCTAGAAGATTAAAAAAACAGCCATGGCGTTGCCGAGCGTCGCTCGGGTCTGGAGATACCAAGAAGATGAATAGTGAGAGGAGAGAGAAAATAAAAAAGTAAAAAAAATTTCTTAAAAATAAAACAAAATTCAAAAATTCTAGAAAATTTCACAGAAATTTCTGGAGATATTTTGGACTTAATTAAAATATCTCCAACTTAATTGGTATTATATTTTATACTTAAAATACTTTTAATTTCAAAATTGATTTTAAACTCGAAAAATCGACAAAAGGCCAATAAATCCAAATAATTAATTTTAAATAGAATTGTTATAGAAATTCAAAATATTATTTTATGTAATAATATTTTTAAGTTTAAATTTTTTTTCAAATTCAGCCTTTTTTAAAGCGTAAAATCAAGGCACAACAAAATTCCAACTTCACACATCCAAAACTGTTTATTTTTATTTTAAACAAAATTAATTTAATTTAATATTATTTTTCTTTTCAAAATTTGAAATAAACAATTTGGCGATCTGACGACCAAGTCGGGCACTGCTCTCAACCACCTTCGCCTCGCACTACCATCAAGTTCAGTCTTGGCGGACTTCGTCATGGAATGGACTACCACGGAGTTGCCCCCAGCTGCCCTGCCGATTGACCCCCTTTGGATGATCTATGTAGATGGCTCTTGGTGCTCGAAAGGTGCAGGGGATGGGGCAGTTCTTGAATCTTTGAATGGGACGCGTGACTTCTACTCCGCCCACCTGAACTTTGAGGCCACCAACAATATTGTTGAGTACGAGGCTCTACTACTTGGGTTGCATAAGGCCCGAGCATCGCGGGCCAAGCGGCTCTTGCTGAAGAGCGACTCCCAACTCATTGCGTGCCACATAGACAAGAGTTACCAAGCCAAGGAAGGCGAAGAAGTGTTGGTGATATGCCCTAGAGGCAACATGGAGATGTTGAATATATCACATACTATGTTTATGATACATTGCTTTGTTCCTTGAAATAGACATTATCATTATTGATCAATGAGTATGTGACTTATTCATGAGACTCTTAATGCCAAAATGTTGCTATTTCTAAATGATCCCGATTATATTTCATATGAGGAACAAATATGATTCAAAGATCGAGATATGTATTGATTGATGATCATGTCTCATGGATCATGGTATGGAGATACCAAATCAATAATATGGACATGTGTTAGTGAACATATGTTGGATAGACCCGCCATGAGACACTGCAGAGATTCCATGTGTCATCGCTGGTCTCAAGTAGTGTTTATGTGGAATCCTTAGACTTGAGATCATCATGGTTCCCAAAGATGCGTAGTAGCTACTTTGGGACTACTAAACACTACTCCGTAATCGGGTAGTCATAAAAGTAGTCTTTGGGTTTGCCATGAAACATGTAGTGGGATGTGAATGATCAAGATAGAATTTGCCCTCCTTATGGGAGAGATATCTCGGGCCCCTCGATGTAATGGATTATGAAAGTGCATGGCCATGCCAAGGTGATTGAGGAGTCAATCACGAGTTTATAATCCATCACGGAATCGAGAGAGTGATTGAGCTATTAAGAGGATGACACAGTCTCGCCTTGAGCTTAATCTATATCGTGAGGCAAAGGGATTAGTACATGAGAACATTACAGAGTTCACCGATATGATCTTTACGTATACTTTGGGGTTAATATGTCTTACTAGAGGCCGCTATTAACACGGTGACCGGAAAGGTGTTTCGGTCGTGACCAAGTATACGTGAACCTGCTGTGGTCGCACACTTAACAGGGTTGGAACACTAATTCAATGTGATTCGGATATGGGCTCAATTCGGATAGAGATCCTGATAGACTCTATTGGGCCTCGGTCCCACGAGGCCCAAGTGAGGAGGTCTATATATGGAGGCGAGGGCTGAGGAACGATCCGATAATCCCGAGCTAATCCGTAGCCGCCACCTCGAGCCAAACCCTAGCCGCTCGTGAGTCCGGTACACTCGCGATCGGCGCCCAGCCCGGACGTGTGGATACCGGTGGAGACGCTGGTTGCGGCGTTGATCGGCATCAACAACCTACGATCGGATCCGCTCGTGGTGTGGTTGATCGCGTGGAGGAGACGATCGGTTCGGGACGATCGACTACTTCCACTACTACCTCGACGCCGTGGTTGGATCGGCTTCTCCAACTCTTCTTCACACTGCGGCGTCTAGTGGTAACGATCCATGATCCTCCTTAAGCATGATGTTCTTGTGTGCGCGGTAGAAAAGTTTTGTTTTCTCGCTATCGTAGCCTTCGCGATCCATTAAGAAGGCCCTCCGGGGCCCGAGCCATCGATGAGATACCACTCTAGAAGAGCTCGATTCTAACCTTGTGCGGACCAGCGGGCCAAGGGACGCCTCGGTAGACGGTTTCTATGGGGCGAGGCCTCCAAAAAGGTAACGAGGCGTGCAAAGGTTTCTCGGGCGACGGACATTGGTCCTCGAGTGCAAAGGCGAAGGGAGCTTGACCGCAAGACTCACCCGTCGAGCAAAGACGAAAGCTCGGCCTCGCGTCGCACCATGGAGAAGTAATTCAGCGGCATCACTGTTCGAAGCATCCTGCGAGCGGACAATCTCAAGGTAGACATCCTAGCAAAGGCCGCTAGCGCACAAACAGATAGACCTGCAGGCGCCTTCTACGAGGTACTGGTAGAGCAAGTGGTGAAGGGGCTCCCAAAGGTGCATGCCATTGGGGAGCAAGACTGGTGGAGACCAATCGTTGAATATCTCACAGAGGGAGTCAAGCCCATGGATCCCACTAATGCACGAAGTCTGAAACATCATGCAAGGGGCTTTGTCATGCATGATGACATCTTCTACAAGTGCGGTGTTTGCCAGCCGCTCCTTCGATGTGTGTCAAAAGACAAGGGTGCTGACCTGGTTTGTGAAATACACTAGGGGCTCTGTGGTTCCCACCGTGTACCTTGCGCCTTGGTCTCGAAAACCTTTTGACAAGGATTCTATTGGCTCATCACCCTGCGAGACGCGGAGTCCCTTGTTCGCACATGCCTCGCCTACCAATGGATGGGGTGTGGCATGAACTCTCCAGCAAATGATCCACAACCAATACCATTGTTATGGCCACTTGCTCGATGGGGAGTCAACCTGGTCGATCCCTTTAAACCACATACCTGGGGATACAAGTTTGCGATAGTGGTCGTTGACTACTTCTCCAAGTGGATCGAGGCTGAGTCGCTGGACAAATAACTTCTATGACGGTTCAGAAGTTCGTATGGAAGAATATCATATGCTGCTTCGGAGTGCTGAGAGAGGTGACCGTTGACAATAGGACTCAATTCGATTTAGCTTCCTTTCACAAATTCTGCATGGGCCTAGGAATCAACCTTTGTTTCACGTCAGTCGCCAACCCAAAGGCCAACGGGGCCGTGCAGAGAGCCAATGGCATCATCCTATCAAGACTTCACACTCGTCTCTTTGACCTCCCAAGGGGTAGTTGGGTGGATGAGCTCCCAACGTGCTTTGGTCGACGTGTACTTCACTGAGCCAAGCCACGGGGTTCACCCCATTCAAGCTTCTATACGGTGATGAGGCTGTCACACCGAAGGAGGTTAGGCATGGATCTCTTCGTACCATAATGGCCCTGAGCGACGCCGTCGACCAATCTCGGTGGAATCGACCGATGCCATCTACCAAGAGGCAACTCTCAATATTGACCGATATCAAGCGGCGATGGCCAAGACGTACAATAGAGCTGTCAAACTACGTCCCATCCAAGTTGGGGATCTCGTCCTCAAGAAGGCCAACCCAGACTTTGATGGGAAGTTGAGCTTCAAGTGGGAAGGATCGTACGAAGTCATATGCGCCACTCACCCTGGGTCATTTTGTAGGACTGGACAGGCAACAGAGGGGGGACGGGTTGAATGGTGCCTTCAAATTCTCCCCAAGTATTCACTTAACCCTTTTCTCCGATAGCTATAGAGCTATGAAGATTATAGTTGAAAACTCACTTGAAAACAACAGCAATAGAGAGAATACAGCACGAAAACACACTGTGGTCGGAGACCAGCAACGTGGTCAAAAACTTACAACGTGGTCGTAAGTTCAACAACATGGCCAAGAGCTGACAAAGTGGTCATAAATCTGACTACCAGATGGAAGTTCAACGTGGTCGAAAATTGACTACCGAACGGACATCACCGTAGTCGAAAACTGACCGTATGTTGGAAATCAGTGTAGTCAGAAGTTCAGCGTGGTCGGAAATCGACTACCAAATGGAAATCACTGTTGTCGATAACTACCGAGACCAAAATCAACGTGATAAAAAATAGGTGCAGTCGAAACTAACATGGTTGTAAACAACATGGTTGAACATCAATGAGTGGTCGAACAACCAACGTAGTCGGAACCAGTCGGCAACTAAAATGATCAACGTGGTCGTAACCAACGTGATCATAAGCCAATGCGATGGTCGAACAACCAACGTGGTCGAAACCATACTGCAACCAAAAGATCAACGTGGTCGTAACCAATGTGATCGTAAACCAATAAGTAGTCGAACAACTGACATGGTCGCAACCAATCTGCAACCAAAAGATCCACGTGGTTATAACCAATATGGTTGTAAACCAACAGGTGATCGAACAACCAACAAGGTCGAAGGCCAATGAATGATCTGCGACCAACGTGATCGATTCAGCTCAAAAACCAAACAGACAAAACGAGGATCTGTGAACAGTCAGAAATCCCATGAGATCTAAAACTTTGCACACGACCGAAAGAATGAAGCGGTCGGAAGAATGAATGTGATCAAAACCGGTGCGATGCACTCTAGAACTTGACAGTGGTTAAAACTAGAAGCGGTCGTAAATGATTTAGAAGAACGGAGCAGCACACGACAGCAGAACAGAGCAACACACGACCGTGAGATCTAAAATCCAAAAATCTTTTGATTAAAAGATCAACTAGCCATGAAACTTTGCACACAACAAGGTTAAGGTCTTAAGAGGCTGATCTAATCTTTGATTGAAAACTTAGCAAACAAAGTGATAGCTTTATGAGATTTCACTGAGCATGCACAAACTGAAACCGAGAGATCGAAAAGACAATCAGATCATGCCCATGGGAATAGAATATCCAAGATGGCTTTGAGTATGATTCCACAACACCTAGCAAGTCAGATCATCAAAAAGACAAGCAAGAACTTCCTCTCAGATCAAGACGGGAAAGAAACAACTGAAGAATAGAATTAAAGGAAGAATAGAGGAAGAAACAAATCGAAGCCAAGCAAACTTAATCAGAGAAGAGATACACAAAAGCTAAATCGAAGATTGATGTATTGCTCGGATGATTGGTTTTACAGCCACTCCCCTTGGGAGGACCAAGCTCTAAGCCTAGAGCCCACACCAACTCTCTAACCCAACTCACATGGAGGGAGAAGGAGGTAGCCACCACAATACCTAGCCCACGGTCTCTCGCTCTCTCACTAGCTCTTGCCTCCTCTCCCGTTTTTATAAGCTCACCAATGAACCCTAGACCTAATGGCACCTACCATTAGTCCAAACCATGAATAACCCGTTAACCCTACCTAACACCGGGTTTTACTCATGCACGCTTCTCAAAGACATGACGGCACCAGGCTTCCTCGACCGTCTGGACCTCGACTCCTCCCTGAGCCTAGTCTCACCACCCGCTGCCGTCAGGTCCACCTTCTGTAGCTCCTGCCCGATTCCTCGTCGTCCCAGCTTGCAACCACCCCACAAGCCTCAGTCATCTTCGATATCTCCCTGACCATTCTACACCTCAACACCTCCTATGCCTAGTCCCGGTCCTTCCATGCCTCACCATGACCTAGCTCCAAAGTCTTGCAACCAACACCAATAAGCAAACTATCATATAGCACCGCACAATACATAAAGACCATCAATTTGCATAATCAATATGTATGCACCCAAATTACTAATTCTAATCCTAGAACCAAGCAATAACCTCATGTGCACATTAGCAACAAACACCCTGGTCAACCCTGACCGAAACACCAATAATTTCAGTGAACAACCTCAGCTCACCGATTGGCCTGATACAACTTACGACTACTCAGATGCATAAGAAATGAGGTACTCATAGCCCACAAGATCTTACCAGCAGCCTACGACCACACAACAGACCACTACGACCACCACACAGCTCGCTACGACCATCGAGGATGCAAGCTACGACTACCGCACAGATCGCTAAGAGTACCGCAACGATCACTACAACTATCGCTCACACTGGCTACGACTTACCAAAACAGGTCGCTGCGACCTACGACTACGACGACCAATAGGTTATGACCATCGATCATGCCCAGGTAGCAAGCTAAGACCATCGATGACTATCGATCACGACTAGGCAGAGTTACGACCATCGATCACAGGCTACGATTATCGATCACACATGATCGTTCAGGCACTGAAGCTTTCGACCACCCCATGGTCGTTGTGCTGATCCAACCTGCTGACCACCTAGTCATAAAAAGCAAAGGCTCCAGTACTCGCAGACAAACAAACTCGTAGACCACGAAGTTGTCAACCAGACTAACCTAAGACAGACAACGAAGTCAACAGACCAAGAAGCAATCTTTTGCAAACTCCTCAAAGCCAAACTCAACCTTCACATATATTGTAATCCAAAAGTCAATTACTCATCACAACCATGGGGTGACTTCCACATGGTCTCACACATTTTGACTTCAATCACTCAATGAGATCGAGCCCAAGTATAGCTGGAACATGGACAACCTATGTAAGTATTACATATAGCTACTGAGCTTGACGCTCACCTTCTTTGCATCTTTTTGTATCGGGCCTAGTATGACGCCCCTCACCCTGAAATACATATTCCCTTGCCGTGCTCTTGTGGAATATTTTGTGCTCTTAAGTTGCAGCCCAGGTCGAGTGGGTGATTTCCTTCCGGGGCAAAGTTGGTGATCACCCTCCCCTCCGAGGTCGAGCTAAAGTTGTCCCCTCTGGGGTCGAGCTAGTCCCCTCCTTCGGGGTCAAGTTAAGTCTTCCCTCTAGGGTTAAGCTAAAGTTCTCCCCTCAAGGGTCGAGTCTTCCCTCCGGGGTCAAGCTAATTCTCCCCTCCAGGGTTGAGTCTACCTGAGCTTTTCGGTGAAGACAAATAGATGTGCAGAGCCTTCGACGAAGCAAAAGCATGAGGGGCAATGGTAGGCGCAACGGCCAACACCCCCTCGCCGGTCTCTCCTCCCAGGGGCTCCCCTGGAGCTGAAGACTGAGGCGCCGCCTAGGAAGGAAGTGGGGGATCCTAGAGAGTTGGGTGGGGTGTCACCCGTCGTAAGTCCTTTTCCCTTCCCGGGTAGCGAGAAGTGCCCCTGGCATCAGAAGGCATGGCCCGGGGTGGAGGGCTCCTACGCTCCCCGGACTCAGGAGATGGAGGTGGGTTTTCCAGGGCCTTGCGAGGGCGCTTCGCCCAAGCCTAGACCCACCTTCCTCGTCGAGGGGAGGGTGGGCAGGCACAAGCATGTTCCGCATCTCGCATGCCCGATTGTGTTGGGCTCTGCAATCAGGTCCCCCATGGCGCCGCGCTTCACCTTTGTCTCATGCCCAAGTATGGCCACCGCCACCCTCTCTGTCCGCGAGAGCATCAAGCCTGCATGCCCAGGTAGAAAGTTAAAAGCGAGCCGTGAATCACGCAAGCATGGTGCATGAAGGGGCAGGAGCTTACATTGTGACTTTGTGAAGCCTTGGAAAAATCAAGTTCCAGCTTGGCCGAGGGGGTGATCCTCAACATGTAGTACTCCTCAACGAGGTCGCGAATGCTGAACCTCAAGGCAAACCCCTGCAGAAGGTGTCGGTGAGCCTTGTCTATCGCACCCAAAGAAGGTGAGAAGTGCATCAAGCGGTCCACCAATGGCTTCTTCCCTATGCTGAGAAGGTTGGGTCCTTGAGCGGGATAGTAGAACCACATGTCCCTCCACGACTCCCACTTGGCCTTGTGAGCCTTGGCAGGGAACTCAAACTTCTATCAGCTACCCCGGAGCTGAAGGGTTACCACCCTGTATGAGGGCGCACATTCTCAAAGGCATATGCCATCGTAAGCGAGGCATAGTGGAGGAAGCATAAGAGCTCGGCCAAGGGGCGCTTTACTCCCAACTTCACATCGCCCACTCGTACACTGCAAGGTGCACAAAGGAGCTCGGGTTGAGGTGAGAGACTTCGAGATCAAAGGTATCCAACACTTCCTTCAGCAGTCCAATTAAGCAGATGTGAAGCCCGGCATCGAATTGAGCGGCAAAGATGACAAGCATCCCTGGCCCTGGGTCAGGGTGAATCTCGCTGGGCTTGGAAGGGCCTACATGGCGTGACAACCGGGTGACCTTCTCCGGGGTCACCTCCCTAATGGCATCTCTTCGAGAAGTGGACGTCCCGCCTCTCTTGCTGGCCATGGCGCGGGATCCTAGAAGGTGTAGCAACTTTGTTGTTCGGACAGCGATGGAGGCCCCGGGGAGAAGTCGGCTGCTTAAAGAGACCCCTAGTAGAGGCGCGACTTTGATCGGGGGAAGCGAGGCCGGTTCGACCGGTGAGTGCCCAAGCTGTGAAGGCGCTGTGGTCCCCAGTGGTTCGGGACCCCAAGGTGGTCGGGAGAAGCGAGGCTGGGTTGACTAGGCGGAGCGCCCCAAAGAGGCGAAGGCGGCGTGGTCGCCCGGGTGGTCCGGGACCCTGGGGTGGTGGCGGGGAGCAAGGTCGGGTCGGCTAGGCGGAGCACCCTGAAGCGACAAAGGTGGCGTGGTCCCTTGGGTGGTCCGGGACCCCGAGGTGGCCGTGGGGAGAGACACTGGATCAGCCAGGCAGAGCTCTCCGAGGCAACAGTGGCGCGGTCCCCCGGATGGTCTGGGACCTTGGGATGGCCTGGGGAGTGAGACGAAGGGTTGACTGGGCGGAGCGCCCCGAAGTGATGGTGGTGCGGTCCCCTGGGTCATCTAGGACCCTCGGTTGGGGGGAAAATGAGGCATCGGGTTGGCCGATTGGAGCGCCCTGAAGCGGCGGTTATGGCGCGGTCCCCCGGGTGGCCCAAGACCACCTGGGAGGCCGGGGCCGAGAGGGCATGGTCGACGGAAGAATGACTTGAGGAAGGGGCTCCCGTGCTATCCGGGGCGAGGACCCAAGCGGAGAGGTGCGACGCAGCGGAAGGTCCCTCGGGCGGCCTAGAGGGAGGAGCGACAGCTCGAGGTCCGGGCTAACCCCAGGAACAGTGGATCCCGGATGGAGGCACAACATCGAAGGGAGGACGACCTGAGGAGGCAAACCGGGAGTGGACGAGCAGCGGTAGTCCTGTGGTCGGTGGCGGCTGCGTCTAGGGTCGGCCAATGGGTCTGCGGCTCGGGCGCCCAGTGGGGCGCGCCTGTGGTGGTGGTAGTGAGTGACGGGTGGCCGACGGTGGAGTGGCTCGATGTGACCGTTAGAAATACAATTGATTCCTTGCAATCTTCACCAGAACCGAACAAAACAGTCGAATAGTGCTTGATGATGAACAAGACTCGTTAGGATGAGTTTTCGGTGGGTTCAAAGTTCGTAGAAGCAGACGCTAATTTTGTGCTTGCTCAACCAACCAACAGCGTTTCGGTTTTTTCTTATTAATCTTCCGAGTAGTGGTGGAGGTTACATGCAACAAATGCATCGATTCTCACTCGGATCCGTAAATGCCGCACCGCTCAACTCACTCGCTCAATAACAAATGTAACAATGCGACTACTTAAAGTTATCTGTTTAAACGAAAACACTAAGAGAAAACATGCAAGATCATGAATACTAAAGATGCATAAAATTACTAACAAATACTCCTAATTTTGCTGCACTTCAATCATCCCAAGTTTGCTCCTTAATTCCTGAAAGCGAACCCGTCCAAGCGACTTCATTAAACCGTCTGCCAGCTGGTTTTCCGAACTGACAAACTCCACCTCGATCTTCCCTTCGTCAATGCATTGCCTAATGAAATGGTAGCGCGTATCAATGTGCTTACTCTGGTCATGCATCACCGGATTCTTGGATAACGAGATCGCCGATCTGTTGTCAACCTGCAGTTTGAATTTTTCAGGCTCTGTCAGCAACATTTCAGAAAATAACCGCTTAACTGCACCCTTGACAAGCTGCTGCAGTAGCTGCAATATATTCAGCTTCACAGGTTGATAATGCAACCACCTTTTGCTTTTGAGACTGCCAGCTAATTGGGCTTCCATTCACCATAAACAAGACTCAAGTGCTTTTCCGGTCATCTACGTCACCCGCCATATCACTGTCACTAAAACCAATTAGTTTCAGTTCACCATCCTCCATTCTTCTGTAATGGCAGCCAAGGTTCTTTGTCCCTTTAATGTAACGAAGAATATGCTTCAATGCTGCCATATGTTCAGCTGTTGGTTGCTCCATGAACCGGCTTACATAACTCACTGAATATGTCATATCTGGCCTTGAATGCACTAAATATCTCAGACTTCCAATCAGGCTTCTAAACAGTGTGGAGTCTACAGGAGGACCTTCCCCTTTCTTACTCAGTTTCAATCTTGCTTCCATAGGCACCAGACTTGGGTTACACTGCTTCATCCCGGCCTTCTCCAATATCTTTTGTGCATATCCAGACTGACATATTGTAATGCCATCCTTAGATTGATGTACTTCCAGACCCAGGTAATAGTTGAGCTGACCAAGGTCACTCATCTCAAATAACCTCTTCATTTCCTCCTTAAATTTCTGG
Organism: Bonia amplexicaulis; assembly: GCA_036346245.1. Lineage (NCBI taxonomy): Eukaryota > Viridiplantae > Streptophyta > Magnoliopsida > Poales > Poaceae > Bonia > Bonia amplexicaulis. The sequence continues at coordinate 19,517 of JAYGGG010000301.1, read as the reverse complement.
ATTTCTTGAGATATTGGTCCAACAATAACTAAGTCATCAACATATACACCAACTAGCAAGTATGAGTGACTTGTACCTCTTCTGTACAGAGCATGGTCTGAAGAACTCCTCTCAAAACCAAGTGAGGAAAGAGTTCTATCCAATTTTGCATTCCACGCTCGCGGAGCTTGCTTCAAACCGTCTGAAGGCCTTGTTAAGTCAATTACTTTGTGAGGATTGTTGTTGTCAACAAAACCCGGCGGTTGAATCACATAGACTTCTTCCTGCAGCTCTCTGTTCAAGAACGCCGACTTTACGTCCATATGATGTATTTCATATCCTTTTGCTGCAGCAAGTGCAATCAGGACATGAATTGTCTCCATCCTTCCTACCGGGGCAAAAACTTCCTCAAAATCAACACCATGTTGCTGCACATAGCCCTTTGCAACCAATCGAGCCTTGTACTTGGCAATATTCCCTTGAGAATCTCGTTTTACTCTGAAGACCCACTTCAAACCGATTGGTCGGTGTCCTGGAGGAGGTTCTACTGCATACCAGGTTTTGTTGTCTTCTATGGATTTGATCTCTTCCATCATTGCTTTCTTCCAACAAGTATGTTTTTCTGCCTCTGAGAATGATTTAGGTTCTTCAGCTGTTAGCAAACACATCTCACCGAATGACTCTGTCAGATTCTGCACAGAAGTATTGTCATACAAATCTGCCACTGATCGGTATCGACGGGGTCCTTCTGCTGTGGTGGAAGATTGTGCACTTGGTGGAGAGACAAACCGAATGCCTCCTGAAGTCACTCCAGGTACCACTGACTTGACTTTATTAGTTGACAACTTCTCATTTTCAGACCATGGCCTTGGTGTGAACTCAGAGCTCGGTATTGTTTCTCCTGTTTCTGCCTTTTCTCCATCAGTTGCTGCATCTTCACTCCCTGTCTCTGCACTCCCTGCACCTGCACTCCCGGTTGATGCAGAAGGGTACAGTGTATACTGAACAGTAAAGATATCCCTTTCTTCACCTGAAGGCTCATCCTATTCGGTATTCCCCCAATCCCAACTGGAATCCTCATCAAACACAACATCACGGGAAATGTGAAGCTTATTGCCAACTGGGTCATACATCCTATAAGCTTTACATCCCGTTTCATAACCAAGCAAAACCATTGGTTTACTTCTGTCCTCCAGTTTGTTAAGATGGGCTTAGTATTCTTCACAAAACCAACACAACCAAAAATTCTAAGGTGATAAACTGAAGGATTCCTACCATACCAGGCCTCATAAGGGGTCATACCTTCAACGCTTCGAGTTGGAGCCCGGTTGAGAAGATACACAGCTGTAGTGACTGCTTCCCCCCAAAATCGACCCGGCACTCCTTTTGCCTTGAGAAGACTCCTTGCCATTGTGACAACTGTTTGATTTCGCCTCTCTACCACGCCGTTTTGTTGTGGTGAGAAAGGAGTAGTCAGATGACGTTGAACTCCTTGATCTTCCCAGTATCGGCCGAAATCACCAGAGTTGAACTCTCCTCCTCGGTCTGTGCGAAAAACCTTCAGCTTGGCATTGCTCTCCCGTTCAGCTGCAGTTTGGAAGTACTTGATAGCCTCGGCTGTTTAATCCTTGGAGCTCAACAGAGAAATCCACATGTACCGAGTTAAGTCATCCACAAGAAGGAGAAAATACTTCTTACCCCCTGGAGTGATCGGCGCAATTGGACCGCACAAATCACCGTGTACCAATTCCAGTACACTCCTCGCACGATAATGTGCTTCACACGGAAAGAGTTTCTCCTTTGTTTTCCCACAAGACGCCTATCACGATTTCTTCAACATGCCTTATCTTGGGAAGTCCTCTTGCCATTCCGTTTTGTGCCAGTTTCTCGGATCGAAACTTATATGCCCAAAACGGGCGTGCCACATCCAGGCTTCTTCCTTGCAGCTGGTTTTTAGACAAACGGGCTGAGCCAGGGTGAGATTCAGAATATACAGACACCCTTTTGATCTCTTCACCTTTGCAAGCAGCTGGTTCTGATGATCAAATATAGTCAACACCCCACCTTCAACATGAATTTTGCACCCCCGCTCATCTAGCTGTCCAATACTGATAATATTATTTCTGAGCCTTGGAATATAGTAAACTTCTGTCAGCATTCGTTGATCACCATTTGCATAGGTGAAAATCACAGTACCTCGGCCACAAATCTCCACTCGAGATCCATCTCCAAACTTGACCGTGCACACAACTCCAGTGTCTAGTTCTGCAAACAGCTTCTTTGAACCTGACATATGATTTGTTGCACCTGTGTCAAGAAACCATTCATTATCAAAGTTCTCCTTTGGATTGTCCAAGTTCACTTGAGCATGCATCTCATGCAACTCCACTTGTTCGGTAATCCTTTCAGTACTCCCAGTGAGCCCACAGACTTGAGCCATAAGCAGGGTTGGTTCATCATCTTGAACCTGAGACAGGTTTACCTACTCCTTGTGCTGCCGGCGAGGTGGTTTTCGACACTCCTTGGCGAAATGCCCAAAATAGTTGCAATTAAAACATTTTACCTTGGACTTGTCTCGTCTAGGAGCTGCGGTAGCAGTATCTCTTCTGTCAGTGAAAGATCTTCCTTGGTTCAGCTGCTTGTCGCTGCTTCGGTTCTGATCACGGTAGTTCTTGCCTGTTGACGAGTAGGATGAACTCCCTTGCCTGCTTTTTGCACGAGCGACCCATTCTTCTTCTCGTGAGCGAGGCGCCCGCCCATCTCGCTTGTTCGCCACCGCCCATCTCGCCTTCAACGACCTTCGCCTTCCTGTAAGCTCTTCGATTGTCATAGTACTCAGATCCAGAAACTGCTCGATTGAAATTGCCACTTGAGAGTATCTGTCTGGTACCACATGCAGGAACTTCTTTACAACTTCTTCTTCCTCCAGATCATCATCGAGAAGACGCATGTTATTGGCCAGACCAGCGAGCCGCATGGAGAAATCTTCAATCATCTCACTTTCTTTCATGCGAACAGCTTCAAATTCTTTGCGCAGCGCCTGCAGTCGTGCCTCCCGAACGCGGTCAACTCCCACACGCATCGTCCGGATAGCCTCCCAGGCCGATCTGGCCGTGTTCTTGGTTGCTAGTGAAGCCAGCATCTCCGGAGGAACTGCCTGCAGGATGGCCGCCAGTGCCATTCTATCCACACGAAACTCAGTGCCACCCGGTTCAATTGCCTCCCACACCCCTTGTGCTTGAAGATTCACCCTCATTAGCAGCGCCCAATTGTTGTAATTGGTTCGCATGAGTACGGGGTATCGCAGTGACACCCCTGTCTCCCTTGGCACCGCTCAGTGCCACCGTGTCCCGGCCGCCGTGCACCAAAGACCAAAGACACGTGAACTTCCGCCGCCCTCGCACTCTACATACCGGCCACCACTGCCGCCAGAACTCCTCGTGTGGGTGGGGGACATGGATCTTCCTCCTCGCACCATCGCCTCAGGGTCGGTGTAAAACCGCTCTGATACCAATTGTTAGAAATACAATTGATTCCTTGCAATCTTCACCGTAAAACCGAACAAAACAGTCAATAGTGCTTGATGATGAACAAGATCGTTAGGATGAGTTTTCAGTGGGTTCAGAGTTCAGAGAAGCAGACGCTAATTTTGTGCTGCTCAACCAACCAACAAATGCTTTCGCTTTTTTCTTATTAATCTTCCGAGTACAGGTGGAGGTTACATGCAACAAATGACCGATTCTCACTCGATCCGTAAATGCCGCACCTACCAACTCACTCTACTCAATAACAAATGTAACAATGCGACTACTTAAAGTTATCTGTTTAAACGAAAAACACTAAGAGAAAACATGCAGTATCATGAATACTAAAGATGCTGTAAAATTATTAACAGTGACCGACGCGAGTGCACCCCGGGGCCGACCGGGGAATGCGGGGTGCCAGGATGACCGGCTAGCTGGAGCATCCCGAGGCGATGAAGACGACGGGTCCCCCAGGTGGTTTGGGACCTTGGGTAGCCAAGGAGAGCGAGACGGCCGGGCATGGTTGCGGTAGCAGAAGGGCCTCCCGAGGTCGGCGACGGCGGATGGAAGGTGTCTCGGGAGGCGGCCCCGGCCCGGTGATGACAATTGAAGGGTGTCCCGGTCGACGACGGTGATGGGAAGGCGCCGGGGTGGCCCCGGCCCGGTGGCGCTACTACGGGGCGCCTCGAGTCCTGTGGTGACGTCGATGCAGTGTCGAACATCTAGGTACTTCCAATAAGGTAAGTCCCAAAATATTGATCTCTTCTTCCGTGTGTTCTTCTCATGAGCCCTCATTTTACGTCCCTTTCCGAGGACAACATCTAAATCCTTAACCATATCATAAACCTCGTGTCCCCTTAAATGCCTTGAAGTGAACCGTCTTCCTTCTCTCCGTCAAATTGTTTCTTCATCTTGCGGTATGGGTGAGCCCTCCAAGGAACCGGCGGTGACGCATGTAGACTGCTTTTGCGTGAGTGTCTCACCACACACTCTCAGATCATCTAAACAAGGGTACAAGCTTTGGCACCTTTTGTACCGGCCGATAGGTTAGCAAGGGCGGGATAATCGCTTATGGTGCGTAACAATAAGGAGCACAAAGTGAAATTCTCTCGCTTGTATGCATCCCATACCGCACCTTCGCTCCACAAGACTTTTAGATCTTCTACCAACGTGCTAGGTACACATCGATATCATTCCTGGTTGCTTTGGTCCTTGGATAAGTATCGACAAAGAAAATATACTTTCGCTTCATACACAACCAAGGAGGAAGGTTATAGATGCAGAGTCACGGGCCATGTGCTATGCTCACCGCTCGTAAGCATCGAAAGGATTCATTCCATCTCGACTCACCCAAACCTTATATTCCTTGGTTCTCACCAAAGTCTGCGAAACTCCTATCGATGTTTCTCCACCGACGGAATCAACAATGTGTCTTACCATTCCATCCTTCTTGCGCTCCTCCGAATGTGCCAACGCAGCAGTTTTGCCTCCTTTGGATTTGCAAAAAACCTATTCAAACGGGGAATTATAGGAAAATACCATGCCACCTTAGCAGGAGGTCCTTTCTTCGCCTTTGTTCCCTCGCCGTCATCTGATTGATTGTTACGTTTGTATCGGCATGCGTTGCACACTAGACATACATGCATGTTTGCATACTCTTTACGGTATAAGATACAGTCGTTCGGACATGCATGTATTCTTTCTACTTCCATTCCCAACGGACAAAGAACCTTCTTGGCTTTATACGTGGTTTTAGGCAGCTCATTTCCTCCCAAGCATGTCCGCTAAAAGACCTAGCAGCGTCGTGAAACTCTTGTTGGACCAACCGTTGCTGCCTTCAATTTCAACAGCTCAAGCACGGCCGATAACCTCGTGTACTTGCAAAGACGTGAACAAAGGTTTCTCCGAGTCCTCCATCAAGCCCGAATTTAACATACTCTCTCGATCATAGTTCTCTACATCGCAAGCATCCGATCCAGATTATCATCGTGCAACCTATCGGTATCATCATCCGCAGATGTCATTCACTTCACCGCGATGTCATCCGGCGGCATATCATTCACTTCATCGCGATGTCATCCGGAGATATGATCATTCACCGCCACGATCGTCCAACACGTATAACCCTTTTGAAACCCCTCCGAATCAAGTGCGCTTCAATTTGCCCTCGGTTCTTAAACATCTTTAAATTCTCGCACACAGATGGACAATACATATATTCCACCCATTATTCAACATATCCTCCTCGGCTCTTGTAAAAGGACCGCCATTAATATACTCTTCACTCACACGGCTCGCGATACATCCAAATTGGTCCCACGTTACGTACATATATAACAACTCAAGATAAAAATTAGATTAACTAATTATTACTAAATATATATACCGCCACATGTATTATATTTAGGCTTAATTTGCTAGCTCAATTCATATTATAAACACAACAAATCATATATAACCAATAATTTTGCAAATTAACCATCTTCAATAACACTCACCAATTACTTAGATCTAAATTGTAATGCAATTAGAGAAAAACAAATTTCCTTACTAACCATATCTAGAGCTACCGGAAAAGTATGAATGAATCTTCAAAGCTCAATCTCTGCCTCTTCCCACCAAATTAATCGCCCGAAATCGCTTAGGCTCGCGTGAGCGAAAGAGTGCGCAGCAGGCTATAGATCCGGATCGAAATGAAGACGAGGCGGCTCGAAAGCGCATTAAATGCTTTGTAGCATTATCACGACGGGTTTTATTACAAACCGTCGTGAATTATATTAAACTCGCCTCGTGAAAAGTTAGTTATCGCAGACGGTTTTATATTAAAACCCGTCGTGAAAAGTCGCCACGGACGGTTGTTTATTCAAAACCGCTCATGACGCGCCAACACGTACGGTTGTTTATTCAAACCGCTCGCGATAACCACCGTGATAATGAAAAGTCGAATGTATCTCTTGTGTTTCGTAAACGTATCTCCTTCGTTATACGAAGCATCTGTGCTAGCTGTTCGTGATCACATCTCCTACGTACTGTTCTTACTAGCTACCAATTAATATGGATTCTATTATCGTTCTTCCGCTCATCTCCTTCCTCTCATCTATCCATCTTGAGTTGTTCGTACCGTAATCTTACACAGGTGCCAATAATCCACGCTCTAGAGCAGCTCCTCCGCCACGCCCGCCTCCTCCTCGACTCGCTTCCATCCGTCACCGACCTCATCATCCGCCGTCGACGGAGGTGTTTTCTTGCCGCTCAGGAAAGAGAAATCGCACTTAACCTCGTTCTTCTCTACAATGTGCACAAAGCGGAGGAAGCATTTGTGGCAATGGAGAGATTGATGGATAGCATTGCCGCTCAAGCAGAAACGGCAGATTCTGAGGAATCTTATAATGCTATCCTCTACGAGCTTATGATGTACGCTACTGATCATTTGCCAATGCTGGAGGAGGAAGTGCTGAGGACAAGGACAATCTTAACGGCGTTCGAGAACTCAGCGGGCGCTCCTCCAAGTTCCAAAGTCGAAGAAGAAGCGTACGAAGCCCAGAAGATTAGAATATGGCAATCTCTTTATCTCTGCGACTTTTGTAATAAATTTGCCTCGAATTGAAATTAATAAATTTGCCTTTTATTTGTGATCCCCTGTCTCTATACGAATTTGTTGATTGGTTGTTACTATGACAGACGGTTTGTAATAAAAACCGTCGGATAATTCCGCATTATCACGGACGGTTTTAATACTGCACCGCTCAGGATATTAAAGTATCACGACGGTTCATCAAGAACAACCGCCTGTGATACTCGTCTTCTCCGACGCCGCCTACACAGACGGTGTCCAAATTAAAACCGTCTGTGTTACTGTCGGTCACATACGGTTTTGTCAAATCGTCTGTGATTGGCCGTCTAGTATTAGACTTTCTGTAGTAGTGACGCCTTGAGACGGATGATTCGGATCATCCACCTTAATGAAATTGTCCGGGGAATCCCTCAGGACAATGGTATGGATCAATAGTATACCTCAACCTAGATCATCCATCTTAATATTATGCCTCGAGCGATATCATCTGTCTCTTACTATGTTCAACAACATCCTCTCTTCTGAAGAGAAATGCGTCTCAATGTTACGTCTCATCCGCCTCGATGGCTCGGGCTGATAGAGGTCTCCTTTTCGTTTCTAACGCCTGCACAGCGGCACTCTATGGCTCCATTGATACTCTCGCGGCTCTCCCCTCCTGAGACAACGGACAGACGCTGATCCATCGCCGGCTAAGCGCCTCCGATCCGCCGCCGCGGCGCGGATGAGGACTGAGACAGGGCCCCAACGGTGAGCTGGGGGAGATCTGTCGGGATGTGTTACGGCAAGCCGAACACGGCCGGCGGCGCAGCCCTACCCGTCGTCCATCGAGGGGGATCTGGATTAGCCGATTAGGGGCGGCGGCCTAGCGTAATAATAGTACCACATCGTCACTTGATTATAGATTGCGCGGGTTTTTATGTGGACTCGCCGCTTCCCGCTTCGCCTCCCGCGGAGTTGTCTCATAAGCTATTACATATACGTATACGGATGCGTATGCATTATCATGCATAATGTATGCTGTATATGTGTGAAGTATATTGCATGCATTATACAGTATAATGTATAACGCATCCCGATGTCCGCTATGTAATAGCGCGGTGATTATCTCCACGGAGGCATTTTTTTGGAAAATATTTGTTTAGCGTCACGTGTTAACGTATCAGAGAAGTTTAGTTTTATATTCACAACTATAAATATCGATTTCCCTCGCAAAAAAATTATAAATATCAATTTCTTGTTTCACGTATTAACACGTCTGAGCGCAATTATGTATTCTAGTTTTTTTTCATACACTTCAAAGAACATGAACTACTTGGAGAACTCGATTGAACATGTCTCAACCAACCATCAACAGTCATCTAATTTCAGTGAACAAAAACTACCTGAAAAACTTATGTTCTCTCCTCTTAAAGAATAAGTTTTTCAGGTAGTTTCTGTTCCCTCAACTGCCTCTTGTTCAGGATTTCATAATTAATTTTCCAAGAAGTTCCATTTTAATTATACAAGAGCAGTACAATACATCACTGGCAGAGGTTCATCTATATATAGATGCTCCCTTCTGTAGGACCAGATAGACAACAGAGACCAGATAGACAACAGAGGGGGATGAATGATGCCTTCAAAATATCCTCAAGTATTCACTTAACCCTTTTCCTCAAATAGCTACTGATCTATGAAGACAAGAGTTGAAAGCTCACAGGAAACCTGAGAAGACAGACCGAACAAAGCAAGGAAAACTGAGGTGGTCGGAATAAGACAGCGTGGTCGAACCTTACCACGTGGTCGAAAGTCTTGACTACATGGTCGATGGCAGACAGAGAGAGGGCTATCCGACTACTCGACAAATGCGCAACGTAGTCGGTAGTTGAAGATACCCGAGACCAGGCAGCAGAGAACAGACTGTGGTCGAAAAAGAGAAATCATGGTCCGACTATGTGGTCGATACTTGACATCGAGGTCGTCAATCGCCCTTGTCGGCAGCCACCGAGACCAGAACCAACCGTAGTCGTAAACCAACAGGTGATCGAACGACTATCGTGATCGTAAGGCTCTCTGGTCGACAACCATAAAAGACCAGAACCGACGTAGTCGTAAGCCAACGAGTGGTCGAACGACTACTGTGGTCGTAAAGTACTCAAAAGAACAGAGGAAAAGCAGGAAGGTGCATGACCACAAGATCCAGATTCTGAATAACTTTTGATTCACGGATCAACTGGTCATGAGGCTTCAAACACAGCAAGAACACGACCTCAAAAGACTGTTCTGAACTTTAATTGAAAACTTATCAAGACAATAGAGATCTTCCTGGGAAATCGAGAAGAACGCTGAAAACCGAGATTAGAGAGAAGGAAGATAGTCAGACCATGCAAATGGGAATAGATGTGCCAAGATGGCTTCGAGTATGATTTTCCAACTCTAGGAAGGTCAGATTATCACAGAACAACCGAAAGCAAAGTCTCAGATCAAATAATGAAAGAGCGAACTAAAGAACAGAGAAGAAATAACCATAGCAAACAAAACCAACTCAACTCCACACATACTGGCAAACACAAACATAGATCAAAATGATGACATATTGCTCTGGAGAAGAGTCTACAGCCACTCCACTAGGAGGACCAGGAGCACACGCGCTCCAACATCGAATACAAGAACTCACGCAAGAACAGAAACCCTAGAGACTTCTTTGGATGGGTAGCCGCTCATCCCTATTTATAGTCTCATGATACCATGGATGACCCGTTAACCCTGCCTATAACCGGGTTTTCCATACATGCTCTACCCGCTAATACAAATAGACAACAGTGCTTTGACAAAGACAACTTTAACGGAAAACCTTCTTTTGTATATGCTGAGCATTTCTCCAAAATGCCCCTCTACACCTTCTTGGAAGCTTCCCGTTTCCTTGCTGTCCAAACCTTGCAGCCATCTCGCAAGCCTAGTCATCCTTGGCATCTTCCCAACCTTTCTGAATCTCAACACCTCCTATGCCTAGTCCCGGTTCTTCCATGCCACACCATGACCTAGCTCCAAATTCCTGCAATCATCACAAACAGGCAAAGCATCACATAGCACCGCACTATAAACAAGATTCATCAATCTGCATATATCAGAAAGTATTTCAGTGAACAAACATAGTAAAACAATTGGTCGTAAACCACCTACGACCACTTATATGCACTGGTCATGAGGTGGTCGTAGCCCTAGAAGACTGCCTAGCTTCCTACAACCACACCACAAGTCGTTACGACCATCACATAGGTGGCTACGACCATGAAAACAGATGCTACGACTTTAACGTACATGGTCGCTATGACATACGACCACACCAACCGAGTGCTACGACCATCACTCAAGCCAGACAGAGCGCTACGACCATGACAGACCTGGTCGCTATGACTTACGACTACTCAAACAAACAAGCCATTTACCATCGCACACACCACCGGTTAAGCTACGACTTACGACCATGGCAGTCAAAATTACGACTATCGACCACGGCCAGACAGATCTACGACCATTGACCACGGCCAGTCCGAGTTACGACAATTGACCACAAAGTTGTAAAAGCATCTATCGACTACCAAGTCGTAAAACAGACTATCGACCACCAAGTCGTAAAACAGACTGCCGACCACCAAGTCGTAAAACCGACTACGACAACGGGGTCGTAAAATCGACTACGACCAATGTGGTCGTAAAATCGACTGTGACTAACGTGGTTGTAAAATTCACTACCGACCACGACGCTGCCGACAACGTGGTCGTAAATGCTACTGTCGACCACGAGATTTTAAAAGCAACTGCTGACCAAGTCGTAAAGGCTTAAACCACAAAAACCAAACTCAATCTCTCTAGACCAAGGGTCAATTAGTCATCACAAACATGAGGTCACCTCCATGTGGTCTCTCAATCTCCCCCTTGATGAGTATATTGACAAACACCGAAAAAGCATGAAGATGAGTTTGTTTTTGAAAAGAGAGTCCAGAAGTTGCAAAAAGTCACACATGGTCTAAAAGAAGTGAAAAGGAAACTTATGACCATGTTGACACAGAGTGAACTTGGAGCAATCAACCAGAAAGAGCAAGTTTTTTTTCAAAAACTCCAAAACATCCCCTTTTTATGCATTTTTCTCCATTATTCTCCTCCTTTTGGCAATATAAACATCAAGATGCATGGAGGAAAATAGAACATGAGTGAAGTGGACTGACTGTATTTTATTCATTTTAAGCATTAGGAGCAATGAAGATTATCCAAAATGACTTTCTAAGTATTACACCAAGCCATAACAACAGAAGGGGCTATCTAGATCATGACAAACTATGTATAGGCAAGCTAAAACCAAATGAGCCATAATCTGAAATTAGATTCATTGATTAATATGTCAAGTCACTCAAGATCAAAGTCTAGAAAAATGTATCCAACCATAAAGTCAAGCCATGTCAATATTCTAAGTGGAACCAGAAAGCTATCATTGAGTCAATTTAGAGTGCTATAAGTTCAAGAATAAGACATTTGTTCAAGTACTTGGCAGTTTTGTAATTGAGCACTTTTGATATTTTTCAAAAATTGGTTGTTTTCAACCATTTTTCTTGTTGCTTAGACATTTGCTAGATCTCAAGGCTTATGCGATCACTCTAAGCAAGAAGCTTAAGGAGATAATCTTGGTCATCTAAAACTCCCCCTGAGTTCATGCCTAGTGCAGTGACAAGCTGTCTCATGAAAAAAATTGGTGAAATCAGTTTTTTTTTGCACAGAAGATATCTTTTACATTTTCTGGATTTAGTTCAAGAACAGAGAGTTAATACTAACTCATGCTTCACTAAAGAATTAACATAGCTCAATCCAAAACTCAATATAGATTCAAGAATCAACTTAGTCTATTTGACATGGCATGAATTATAAGAGGATAACTAGGGCCGGACTACTACAATCTACCTGTAGATTCTACCTTAAAAACACACCGTTTAAAACATTACTATAGCAATCTAAATTAAGTCTAAGCCATAACCCTACCAGAGGCAGGCTACAGCCACGAAAGGGGGATTGCCTTTTGTATCCGCACCGCAATCGCGAAAGGAGATGGGTGAGACGGTTGTCGGAGGAGGCTAGAAATACGCGAGGAGTGGAGAATTAGGGCAACATAAGGACATACACGGGCTGCACGATTAGGGCCGAGAATATTAGAGCCACCAAGATCTAGAAGACGGGCTAGACCTAACATAAAAAGGACGACCCACAATTTGGCTAAACCTGGCCCATAAGCTTCAATGTGATCGGACGCATATACACCCGATAAATCTAATGCTTGTATATGAGAAAATTGCATATTCGATATATCTAACAATCCATGTGAAGATGCGACAAGAATTTATATTTAGAAATATATCATAATTGTAATAACAATAAAAAAAAGTATTGACGAGGGAGTTTGTACATGGTAGATTTCACACATAATTAATAAAATGCATGTTTTTATTGTCATTTTACTCAATTGGTGTATATACATATGGTGGCAAACACTTGTTCCAAAATACTTGTGCAATAGGGAGTCTGGGAATTACTATTACTATCAAGATTAAAATAATTCCATTTTCCGTATCCGTTGTTTGCAAGCTTTGTCTGACCTTGTAGTAAACTATTCTAGTTTATATATGTATATATATGTATGTATGTATATGTATGTATGTATGTATGTATGTATGTATGTATGTATGTATGTATGTATGTATGTATGTATGTATGTATGTATGTATGTATGTATGTATGTATGTATGTATGTATGTATGTATGTATGTATGTATGTATGTATGTATGTATGTATGTATGTATGTATGTATGTATGTATGTATGTATGTATGTATGTATGTATATGTATGTATGTATATACACATATATGTATGTATATATATATATATATATATATATATATATATATATATATATATATATATATATATATATATATATATATATATATATATACATATATATATATATACATATATATACATACATACATATACATACATACATATATGTGTGTGTGTGTGTGAGCCTACAAAACTAGTCCTACGTATTTTGTCAGGTTGGTTGAGCTGGATATATAGGCCTATTTTCTCAATTCTATAATAATTGGTAATGGGGTCCCTATGGTACGTGCATTTGTATTTTCTCAAACACTTCCTACCATTCGACACACATTCTTCTACAGGCTACATGTGAGAAGTGTGAAAACTATGCGAGAGAAAATTGATAAACTTTTTCGTAGTTCAAACTTAAAAGTTGCTTGTCCTAGGTGGTGATCATTTTGGCTTATTTTTGGTGGCTTATGGTTGGAAAGTCAGAATGGTGAAAAAAACACTCAGAATGATGTAGGCTTATTTAACATAATTAAATTTAAAAAAATTAAAAAATATAAAAAAAATGTTAGCCTATCACAAACAACGCAAACGAATATGGCAAAAAAAAGAACCGACAAAAAAGCTCAAAAACAAAAAGTTCGTAAAAGACGAAATTATGAATAGTGAAAAATAAACCGTGTTCTGTTTAAACGAATGGGCTATAAGCCATCCCCTAGTTTGTAATTTTTACCACGCTATGTTATACGTCTAGTATCGTCTGGCCACACTAGTTAAAAGCTGCCTGTACTATATCATTTTCTTTACTTTTATATTTTCCACATCCTTCGAATTGCGTTGGTTCTCCCTCATAATTAGAAAATATAACCCAACCAAAATAGCCTTCGACGGCTGAGCATGAACCGCTTGTAAAAGAAAACTTATGTTCTGTCCTCTCCCACGAGATTAAATCGACGGCAAAACAAAAAAGCTATCTGACAGACATGCATCAGGTTTAGTCAGTGTCAGCTTTCTCAGGTGGACGGCAAGGTGGCCACCGTTCACCGGTTGTGTGAGTGGCAAATGGCATAGCACCGGGGGTGGGACGATGCGCTGCTTGGCGATTGGGTCCAGGTTCCGGGGACGGCGAAGATCCGGCAGATCCCGGAGGGGCACTGTTGAGTGAAAGGGGACAATAAGAGAATTAGCTAGGACTTCAGAAATTACGGCTTTGAAAGCCATTGTTCTCTGCCTCCTACGAATTTATGCACCGTGACATTCGTGATGCCAAAGAGATGTCTGATGTCTTGTTATAGTCCTACTCGGCATGTTTATCATGCACTCCTCAGTTTGCAAGCGGGAGCCCGGCCGCGCGCCGGGGGACTGCACCGTCTGCCGCCGCGTTCACATCCATCTTGCCATTCTTTTCGTCCTTTTTGAATCCTCTCATCTGTGATCCTTCATTCCTGCTGGCTTCTGTTAGAAAACCTTAAAATTTGTCCATATTTTGTTAAAATTCAAATAATGTATAAATATTTCATCCGAAATTTTAGCCGAAATGAATGAAATTTTATCATTTCGTTATTTTGGTAATCCTTCGAAAAAAATTCATACCTCCTCCCCGCCATGGCCGTCACCATCGCCAGCATCTTCAGTGCCTCCACCACCGCCGTCGACCTTGAAAATGGGATCCCCGAGTTCAGGAACACGTGATGAGCGTGCCCCTTTACCGTCTTGCTGCTGGAGTTGCCATCGCCTTGCTCTTTTTCTCCGCGCCCGGGAGTCTCGTCGCCACTGCGTTTTAGTCTTCTCCGTCAATATTCGCACCAGTAACCACCACCATCGAGTTCATCACCTCCGGGAATGCGCTTTGTGCCTTTCGTCATTGTCGACCCATCGCCATAGCTCGCCATGCCTGTGCCTTTTCTCACCCTCTGTTCTGGATGGGGAAGAACAGCGGCGCATCGGGCTAGTGAGCCATGCGGCGTGTCAGGTGGCCGAGGACTGGGAGCAACCCCTTGGTGGCAGGTGCCGTTGTCCAGGGTTGAGGGCATTAGTCTAGAGCAGAGGTAGCGGTGGAGGGAAGAGAGAGAGAGGAGTGAGGAGCAGGAAGAGAGAACTTGAAGGAAGAAGAGAATGGCATTGAGGTCATTTTGAACTGTTTCTTCTCCAAAATAGCCAACTATATTATTATAATGGCCTTAGTGTCCTATGGAAAAAAACCACAATTTAGCAGTGTGTTTTAGCAAAGGTGCAAAAATCTAGTGTCCTAGAGCAAACACCATAAAATTGTGATGTCCTGTAGCCAATTTGCCTTTTTATTTAGAGAAATGCTATACCATTCGAACGGTATAGCATCCTCTTCGTCTCCTCACCCACTCTCACTCTCGCGCAACTGTCGATAGGGGTGGCATCATCGCTGTCGCCGGATTCTCTGCCTCCCGATTATAGAGGGAGGCTGGGGCGGTGCTAGCCTGATGGTGGAGGGCATTGGACGGTGACAAAAGAAGGCACAATACGGCACCGATCGTAGCTTCGTGCTTCTTTGCCTCCCTTGCCCCTCCTCTTCCATCGACAACCGACCATCTCGCCATGCTGCCGGTGGGAGAGGAGGGGCAGGGGAGGCGAAGAAAGAGCGTGGAGCTGCGATTGGCGCCAGGGAAGAAGACGGGGGTGGCAGACATGGAGAAGAGAGGAGGAGAGGGAAGCAATGGAGGGATGGAAGGAGGAGAGGCGACGCTGGTGGAGGTTGGCGCCATAGCACGGGTGAGGCTATAGGATGAGCTAGCAGCTTTCTTTTATCTAGGGGTGAGTGGGTACCAAAGCCGGACAAGATGGAGACAACCTCCATCGCCATGAACACGAGATGGACGCAGCACATGAAAAAGAATCTAGAGGAAAACAAGAAAGAAGTAAAAAAGTAGGGTGGGACCCTCCTCCTGCTCGACGCCGGCGGAGAATCTAGGAGGGAGCGGAGTTTGGGATAATGAAGTTTGCAAAGTTGTTGATCTCTTCGTTTGGTTGGTGACGACAACTGTAATAACATCGCCCGATGGCCTACCGCCCATAAACACATCGTTTTATCTTAAAAAAACACATTTCTTTGCCAAAATTACGGTGGTTGATTTGACGGCTACACAACATATGACAGCAAACAAATGCACGTTACCGTTGGTTCATGGTTATGACACACGCGACATCAGTCTCTAAACCGTCCTTATCAGGTCATGTTAGCAGCTGTGACCAGGGTTCAAGAAACCAGAATAAGCCTAGCTTTTGGACCCTAGCAGCTTGCCATAAACCGTCCTAAAACTGGGATTTCACCGGGAAATCAGTCAGAATCAGCCAAAAGCGGTCAAAATCAGTCAAAATTGGAGAATATTCGGTGTGAACCAGTGTTAAATCTGCGTTAAAACCGGATGGGTATGCATACCAAATTGAACAAAAACCGGCAGCAACCGGCCGGTTCCGGTCTCTCAATCCTGGCTGACAACTGCAATGGGTTTCATTTTAACCCTGGCAAGCTCTGCCTTAATTATCAGGTGGTGTAATAATTTTGCATCTATTCAGCATTGGAAGAGAGATACATGTCCTTTGTTTGGAAAAGGGTGAAACACGTTTAGTTTGTTTAACTGTGACATTTCCCTATCTACATAGACTGCACTGGCTTATCCTTCTCATGTTTCCTTTAGCGATGAACTTACACTTCTACTTCTACAGTACCTCAGAACAGTTGTTTGCCCCTGTGGGCTCTCTTAGACAGCGAGATATTGCCATCACAGCAGCTTCAATTGATGCATCCTCTCCCTGTTCCATGTTCCAAGAACAAAGACATGGTCAGGAAAAAACTACATAAAACCTAGCAAAATTGCATTATGGACGAAACAAAGTAGTTCAAGGGCTTACAACCTTACAGTGCAATTTTGCCTAAAAACTACATGCTAATTCCAACCATACATCAGAACTGTAGTCCAAAAAATGCAAGCATAACACCCAGGCAACAAAATTGACAGCAACAGAGAACATTTTCTTAAGCCTTTTTTACTTGTGGATTTTGTAATTTGTATCACTGGATCCATTTGGATAGTGTAAATATGGTGGGCAGCTGTTATTAATAGAGAAAAGTTTTATCACTAAACCGAATGAAATTTTGTTTATCTAAAAGATGACTGTAGCATAGTTACCATTTGTAGGTGGATGGCTGGAATGGATGTTGTACTATTTCCGTTGCTACTGATCATATTTAAGAATGTCTTTTTGATTATCAAATCAGCGGGATGAAAAATCAAGCAGCAACTATTGCAATGGATATGTCATGGTAACTGATAGATGAAACAACAGAATGTCACCTTTTCTTTCCAGTAGAACATGTTCCCATACTTCCCTGAAACACGACTCCAAAAGCTCCGAGGAATGTCTAGATCAACTAGTGGACCAATGTTGAAATTTATAATGTTACCTGCCAAAACAGAGCCGCACTCAGCATTTTTACCCTGCCAATAAGCATGAGTGCATGACAGCAGCTAAGTTTCAAACGTTATGAAATACAAACAAGAATAATTTGAAATGAGTACAGTTTTACTATTAAACTGTGAGACATTATCATCTAACAAATGCAGTTATCAGATTGGTACAATGCACTGATCAAACAGGTGATGCAAAACAAAATAGCTGTTAACTTTATTCCAGGAGAAAACGCACACATCGCAAATAAACTAAGAGAACACAGGAGAATTTCTAGTTTTCTCTATTCTCTTATTTGCTCCTCTTTTTTCCTTTACTTTTCTTCTTACAAAATTGGCTACAAACATCCTCAATACATAGGCTAATAATCTCCTACTAGCATACGTATTCGGACTTTAAGTTAGACACAACTTCAACATGAGTTACACACGGAGACGGACTCTGCTACGCCTTAAACTCGAAGTTAAAATTATTTCCAACAATCTCCCCCTTAATCTTAACTTGACATACTCTAATTTTAGTCTCAATGCATTATGATCTACCAGCCACACCTCTACATGAAGCGTTTTACATGCAAGCTATATGTAGGGACTCAACTTAACTGGTACGGGTCCATCCAGATACAAAGATTCTAAAATATTGAGGCAGTCGGACTCAACTACGACTTACTAAACTCATGTTTGACGCAGAACGGTGACACATCTCCTCAATGTTCCGATCTCAACTCTGCTTACTTGAGTTTGGACGGCGACATCTTCTCAACGTCCCTGACTCAACTCATCATCAGAGCAGTGTTGATTCATCATCGTTGAGCGATTCATCGTCCCAGAGATGGATGGACGGACGGAGACTTCACTTTTTCATCGTCGCCGCATGGACGGAAGAACCGAAGGACAAAACGTCGACGCTTTGCCTCTTCTTGCCGCTTCGAACGTACTGTAACCAAAGGATCGAGCGAAGACGTACTTGTTGTCCTCTGCGCTTCGGAGACGGCGAAACGCGACGGGAGAACACGCCGGAACAGGGCCCGATATCAGGTGCGATACCGTGAGCACTGCACGGCTCTGATACCACTTGTTAACTTTATTCCAGGAGAAAACGCACACATCGCAAATAAACTAAGAAAACACAGGAGAATTTCTGAATTTCTCTATTCTCTTATTTGCTCTCTTTTTTCCTTTACTTCTGTTCTTACAAAACTGGTTACAAGTCTCCTCCATATATAGGCTAATAATCTCCTACTAGCATACGTATTCGGACTTCAAGTTGGACACAATTTTAACTTGAGTTACACACGGCGACGGACTCTACTACGTCTTGAACTCGAAGTCAAGATTATTTCTAACAATAGCCATGACATAAAGGAATAACACATTCTAATATGAAGAATTGTTTTGAAAACAAAATTATCTCACCAAAGGTGGGATCCGCAACGAAGACGATAGTTCGGTCATCGACTTGCCAAAAATCTTTGATAGCCAATCCTGGAAAAAGATTGCAGACAGATCAATGAAACCAACCTTATATGATATGATACATGTGCATAATCATGACAATACGGATCAATGCCTCCTGTCATCTATAACAGAAAGGATTAAAAAGTTGTATAATAACAGCTTATGCATAATGCAAGTCATGTTGTCCCATGATTATCGCAACTATGAGCTCTACATTGGTACGTCTCAATAGAAATCGATTCATAGCCTAGTTGTACATGTTTGTTAAAAAGACATAATGGTCACATGAGGGAAGTAACAAACACATTTTACAAGAGATTTGTGGACATTAATCAAAAAGAGTAAAGGACCAAGGTTATTACGGCGGCGCGGCGAGGCGCGGCGCCTCACCACCTTCACATAACAATATCGCTTATGGCGCGGCGTGGCGACGCCATAAGACGTCGTGTGGCGACACTATGCACACATCTTAACTAAGTATATGCAATCGTAGTAGCAAGCAATTAGCAGCATAAACAAGTAGCAAATAATTAGCATTTGCATAACTAAAAATCTGAAGTACTAGTATCGGAGATTTTTTTACTGTTCATCCGATTTCATCCGATTTTTATCGTTTCACGAGTTCTGATCGCAACATTCGCCGTTCGGCGTTATCGTCACGCGAGATGGCGCAACCACGCAG